>WWET01003149.1:94461-107805 GCA_011038615.1 Limnodynastes dumerilii | reverse complement strand
AGACATGAGGGGGGCTACGGGGGCGGAGCTGGAGAGACATGATGGGGATTACGGGGAGCTGGGGAGACATGATGGGGAATACTGGGAGCCTGGGGGAAGATACATAAATAAAAGAAAAACATAAGATATATAGTCTGTATTGTGTGCCGGTTTTTAAGATAAAGTGGGAATTGTATAGTGGAGACTAGAAATATTGTTTACCCTAAGGACAAGCCATTATCTTATGGACCGCTGCTGTGGGCTTGCCCCCCAGGCTAAAGTTTGCCAGCCAGCCCCTGGTGTGCAAAATGGGTGCACCCTAACATACAAAACAAAAAAAAAACCTAATATTATCTTTTTGGTTTGTTTACTTCAAGTTCAATTATGATAAATATATATAACATAAACATGTGAACAACCCCTCTTCCCCAAAACAAATCAATAAAATCAAATGAAATGTCTGAATAGAATTTGGAAACAATATGCACACAAACTACAGTATTCTTTTCATGTAGGAAAAAAGGGAAATGCTCCTTGGTGAGTCACTATATCATGTGCCATGTGCCTGATGTAGGCATAGTACACTGTACATCACTATTATTATTACTTATTAATAGCCGTAGAAGTAAAACTACAATGGCTAACATGGGATTGCTGTATTCTGTACTGGTCCATGTAAAATTGTATGCTATAATTATGTATGTCTGTGCGTGGGAACCTGGAAAAGAACAGCACTTAAACAATTACCATTTTGATACATTGCTCTCTCTGTAACCTCCTCTAATTTACTACACTGCAGCTGTTACATCATGAAGGTTAACACTGAACATTAATGAGCCACTTGCAACACTTCTGGGGTCATAGGGCATGACCACAGATTATCTTTAGCTTTGACAAGAAGTTCAAACTATGGATTTAATGAAAGGAAGGGATTCCATGTAATAGCACATCAGCCAGAACCCTAATCTAGTGTTACAAACTGTAGGAAATCTGGCATCAACTTCTAAATAAGCTGAGGAACAGAGGTGACAACTCTGAGGGCAGCCTGTTGCCTATCAGTTGCATTAGAAGAACATGGATTGTTAATACAAAAATTCTAATTAAACCATCTGATAGTAAAGACTATATAAAGAATATGCATTATTACTGTACATAGTGATAGCACAAGGACAGATATACCAATGAATACAGCACAGGCAGTGACACACCAAATTAAAAAGCAGGGAAGGCTTGTTGTCCAGAAGTCCTCCCTGCGCAATGATCTCCTGTTGTGAAAATGCAGGAATTCCCTGAGACCTGGATGGTGGCCCAGGTGGGGGGCACTGGTGGTGCAGAAGCTTCAGTATTGGCAAGTGCCGGACACCAGTCACACCGCCGGTAGCTTCATCCCTTATATACTGAATGAAAAGCAGCATATTGATGCATATTTTTTGTTTTTTATGCTTTCATTTTATTTATGTTTAAATTATATTTTATAACTAAACAACAGTAATTTTAAGCTAATTAAAACTAATTATAATAAAAAAATATTATGCAAATTGTGTAGACTGCATTACACCTCTCAGCTGCTTATATATTTTGATTGACATACAGGTCTGCATTTCCGCATCGCTATACCTTTGATTCCTTTATAAAGAAAGTCAGACACTTCTTCTATTTCAAATTATTTATTTAAAAGTACATTAGTTTAGGCAACAAACCACAACTAGTCATGTATCAATGGTCTGTGCATTAAAAATGTTCCATTCAATTTTGTTTTCAGCATATAGAAAAGCCATCTTTGCCCTATTCTCACAGACATCTGTAAATAACCATATGCTACACCTGTTGCATCACTCAACTTGAACTTCTTGCTCCAGAGCCTAAATCACAGCTGCTTTTATGGCTTGTTCTTTGACAGTTAGGATTGTCTTTTCGCCATAGACTCTGCTCTTTGGCGTGAGAATAAAATGTGAATTAACACAATGTATTATTTTCACATTTCAATTACTGAAATTCAAAAGCTTAGTGCATAAAATTATTACAGCTGGAGTCCAAGTTGAGGAAAGTTGTGTTTTGCACATCTGGGCATTTGTAGACAAATATGCAGTGGGATAACAGATGATTGGATACATATGTTCATATGAGGAAACAGGTTGTTCCAGACTAAAGTTTTATTTCTTTGTTTGTTTTAAAGAGGTTAAACTATGTGACCATCCTTAAGCTAAAATTCTGTTTCAAGACTTCATGTACTTACAAAAGTAATGGCACTGAATGTATTGATAATAATGTGCAGTAGAATATAGAGGAATAACCCCTGTACTTGTCTGGAACATTTATTTCCCTCTAAAATGTCATGCCCTCTGTTCCAAACACATTTTTTTTTTCTTTTTTTAAGACATCGGTACTTACATATATTCCTGCGTTCTCCCCATATATATACCCCTTTTTCTCCCCCTAATAACATCTATTAGGGGGAGAAAAAGGGGGTTAAATGGGGAGATTGCTGGAATCAAAGTTTGAACGGCAGTCTGAGATGCCTTTATTTTAATGCTCAGAGCAGAGTATAAAACTCCACTCTGAGGGTTAGTAAATAGCAGCCCAGATTTAAAACAACGGCTGGCGAGGACAGAAGAAGTTTGACTGCATGGCCATGGAAACTGTTGATTTCCATGTCAGTGCAGCGTTAGTAAATAGTAAAAAGTTCATTTTTGGAGTTATAACTTCAAAATGAACTTTTTGAAGCTTTGTAAATAGAGCCCTTAGTTGTACAAGCAGTTTGTATAACATTCACATGATCTGTTCTTCAGTGACTAGAAAAGATTGTATTTGGCCAAGGACATAAAATTAGATGCAGTTGCTTAGAAGCAAACTTGACTCCAGGATACATCTAGCTTGGAGAAAACAATTGTTCTGTATTTCAGTAATGGCTGAACTATGTAAGTCTTCATAGGTCTGGTGCTGAATATGATCAAGGACCTGCTATATGTCTCCAGAGTGGGTGTAACTAGTCTTGTGGGCCTAAGCCGGAGTAGCACTTGTTTACAACCACTTCAATCTCGATTGCTTCTTCTTTTATATGAAGGGTGCACCACCAACTGGTTCATGCAGCAAGCAAACTGGATAAATGAAACAATATGGGCTCCATTTATTAAATGTAGATAACATCAGCATAATTCACCAATCAGCTTCAGACATCACCAATTAAACTGTTGTGAATGGATTATTTGCAATCTAGCACTGGTAGCCAAGAGGCTAAAACAGGATACTGCCTGGCCTATAATATTGTACTTAAAACACACTCTCAGTGGATGAGAAGCATCCTGTGTCTGCCTCCTGGCCAATGGAATATGCATGCAGAGAGTGGCTGATGGCTCTAAAGCACATAAATTGTACTAGCCAGGGCATAGAAACTGCACCAGGCCATCAGGTCCCTGTTATCCCTCCTTGTCACTGGGCCCCACTTTGTATCTGTTTTGTAGGTAAGCCTATTGCTGCAGTTCAGTCCACCCCATTATTAATTCAGGACCGTATTCACACTTACAAGTAAACTAAGTACGCACGTATTCGCAAAAATACACACCTAAGTGGCAAGGCAACTTCCCATGACACTCCCCTTGTACTTATGGACTTATCAGACTTTTGCCACCATAGGGCAACCTTAACTCTCTGTGCATATATTTGTGCTTAAGTTTCTTAGATACGTGCATACATTCTTAACCGGGCCCTTAAAAAGCCATTTAAATGCCTCCCCCCATCCACTTTTGTTCTCGGAAGTTAGTCAGGATTCTATCTGTCAGTAGTTAGTCATTGTCGGGTCTTTTAGCAGGATTTGTCGAGTCTATTAGCGGGATTTTTTTTACGTGTCGGGATTTTCAGTGTAGAGATTTTATTATTGTAGGTATTTTAAATTGTCAGGAATTTTTGGGCCAGGATTTTTTACGTGTTAAGATTTTCAGTGTAAGTATTTTATTCATGTAGGGATTTAAAATTGTCGGTAATTTTTTTGCCGGGATTATTTATGAGTTGGGATTTTCAGTGCAGGGAAACTCGTGGAGGGATTTTTACCGCCGGGATTTTCACCACCGGGAAATAATACCGGACCCACTGCTGCAGCCAGAGCTCTGTAGCAGCGACAGAGGAGTTCTGGAACAGGCTCTCTATATGGAAGGTAATATAAAAATGGTCAGCTTGGATGCGGTCTGCATGTATGCATTCAAATATGTATGAATGTATGTAAGTATTTATTTATTTAGTATTATTCTTAAATTAAACAATAGAAAAAACTCTGTAGACTGTACATATCAGGACACATTTTATAAGCATCATAGACACCTCTTGTGGTTTTTGAAGCAACAGTTAAGCTCTGGGAAGAAATTAGTTGGTTGGTTACAATGGGATTCTGTGAGCTCTACCTCAATATTTTGGATTCTCCTCAATATTTTATGTTTTTTTTTCATGACAGCCATTCCCTGTATGGAAGCATGAGGAGAATACAAATGTATGTGTGTGTTTGTGTGTATGCGAGATTGTCAAATCTGGGGTCTGCTTTTATTAATTGGGGGTGTGGCATTTTGGTGTCTGATATGGGGGACTGATTTTATTAATTGGGACGTGATATGATATGATATTATTATTATTTTGTATATTATTAATGGGACAGTGGGTGTCTGATCTGGGATCTGATTTCATTAATGGTATAAATGGGGGAAGGAAGTCTGATTTGAAAATTGAATTTATAGATTGGGAGAAGAAGGGAGTAGACGACTGATCTAGGGTCTGATATTATCAATTAAGATTGATTGTCAATAGAATCTAATGTCCTTTTTGTACAAGACCCCTGTCTGTATAGAGATCTGATTAACCTGTGTCTAAAAGGATAATTTGGTCTGTTGCCAGTAGTGTCTAAGGACTCCATTTACTAAATGGTGAACACTTTATCTCCTGAAACTGAAATGGAAACCATGGCGATCAACAGCTTCTGTATTTCCAATCTCCGGCCCGCTCTAATGAATGCGAGCCGACTGATTGCGTATTTATTAATATATAATAAATATCCTGTCTGTATAGAGATCTGATTAACCTGTGTCTAAAAGGATAATTTGGTCTGTTGCCAGTAGTGTCTAAGGGCTCCATTTACTAAATGGTGAACACTTTATCTCCTGAAACTGAAGTGGAAACCATGGCGATCAACAGCTTCTGTATTTCCAATCTCCGGCCCGCTCTATATTTATATTTATTATATAAATTATAATTTATCGGTACAGATTTTAACAATATTATCGGTACAAATTAATATATCGGTATGGATTTTAACAATCCACGCCAATACTATATATATAATGCCACCTGAAGATGGCGTTAGTAGAAGTATTTCAGCAGTATCCCCATATACTCCCCTTTTTTCCTCCTCCTAGTAACTGTTATTAGGGGGAGGAAAGGGGGGTATGTATAGGGGAGCATTTCAATTTTAGTCTGGGTGGGATTAAAGGGTTATGTGTGGATCAGCGGTTATATGGACAGCTGATCCACACGTGTGACTTAAAGCTGCTTTATGGCAGCGTAACTCACTTAAACTCAGCAGGACAGAGGGAAGTGACAGGGGAGTTCACTCCCCTCTTCCATGCGGATTGCCTGACCTCCGTGCTTGCATAAAATGCACAGAGGTTAGGATTCTGCCATTATGATGATTATACTGTGTGGAGTATATGAATAATATCCGAAGGGTACAGAATATTTCAGACAGAAACAATTTTAAAAAAAATTCACTGTATGTATAATTAATGTTGAATGTTTTGCCGGGAAATAGTCGTTATTTTAACAGTTAGGAATTACCAGTGTCTTCTGAACTGATGATATTTGGCCCCATGTTCTTATAATTACTGTATCCAAACCACTGATTATAAGTGAACTTTTTTTCTGAATGCAGTGCACAGGGTTTTTCATCACTTATAAAGAACATTTTGCTCACTTTGGAAGTACTCCTAGCAGTATAGTATTATATTGCTGGAACGAAAATGACCACAGAATAACTGTTTTGCAGCTTCTCTCTACTTGTCCACAGTAAAGAGTTTGGGGATGGAGGGGTAAAGTAATAATACACCTGTGTACAGTATTTGCAAACATATTACAATTTCTGGAGCTATTTACATACTAAGAACACAATTTATAAAACAAATGAATCAATTTCCTTTTTACTCTCACCAATCTATTATATATTTTATTTTTTACCATTCTATATATAGCACCAAATATTTTCAATAGCTTCATAATTTCTAATACAGTAATAGAACGCTTAATGCATGTTGAAAGTAGCACAGAATTATAGTGTAATGATTTCCTATAACAGTTGTTTTACATCAGAGTTCCTTCATCATTAGATATACCTCAAGGATTCTGCACACATAATTATGCATTCATGGAAAATATAGTTTTATTGCATGATCATTGCATTTGTAAGTGCACTGTTCTGTAAGAACTGGTTACCCAACTTTATATCTAGAATGTTTTACTATTTTTCATGCTTTAAAGTTTTATTGGTTTTTTTTCTTTTTTTTTACGGAATGAAGCAGTTGATGTTGGTTTTATATTTTTTTGAACAAACCAATCAAGACATTTTATGGATATGTATAACTAAACTGAACCTCTAGATAATGAATATAGAAAGCATTTTATTTGTAATATAGCTTTGCTTTAATAAGGCAGTGTTTCAATTAATTCTTAGTGCTATAACGTACGGTATTTCATGATGTTTTTACCAGTACATACACATTTTTTTTTACGTTAATTATGTGATGCTTCTGATTTGCCAAGCGTATTTCTAAGGTTTCCATAAAGTGTGCTGTAAGATTATTCAAGCAACAACAGGTTTATTGTTTTAAAAGCATGTTGTATAAATACATACAGATTTTCTTTTAGATGCAAAGCTTACATCAGCATAAATAGCAGTAGTGGTGGCAATTATGTAAATGTGAAAAAGTTAGTTTTTTATGGGCAATGTCTCATTTATAGCCTGTTTAGATGGATTCTGTTAACTGTTATTCATTTATATTTATTTCTATGTACAACTGAGACATCAAGTATCCTGGCTGCACATTTTGTGACATATTATGTTGCTCAGAGCACAGCTGTTACAGCCTAACTTAGTGTATATTGCCAATTCTATTCCCCAACACATTGATTAGCGAACAAACAAAGTTTCCTCAAAAATATTTCCTTTTCAGCAATAAGAAGTAATGCAAGTGCAAACACTGTTGCAATATGACATATAAGTCAGGAATCATAATTTGCAATCTACCCTTGTTTTTTGTATTAATGTAAATAATCCAGTTTCTTTTCTGAACATTTTGGAACACTGTTTTAGTTGTAAATGTCAATATAACTACCTCAGGTTCTCTAATGAGCAAGATTAAGTAAAATAAAAAATGGAGATGTTGCCCTTGGCATCTAGTCAGATACATTGGTTGCTATGGCAACATCTCTTTTTTCCTGCAGTTTAGTAAATCTAACCCATACAGTGTTGAAAAGTGTGCACAATGCAAAGACATTCCTTGGAACTTCATTCTACAGTATATAGCATGTAATGGTTGTTTGATAATTATATAAATATAGTACCTATGGGAGGAAATATGTATCATTTATTCCATTTGACTATTTGCTGATTGGCAACACTTTGAACTGTTCTATCTGTTTAATATTAATTAGCTGATTTTTACCTCCATCCTCAATATGAGGAATTATATAGCAGGGGTGTAACTAGTGGAGATGCAGCCTGTGTGCCTTTCCAGGGCTTGCATTAACTGGGAAGTCCACGGGCTGTGGAGATTTGAAACAAAAAATTTAAAAATATGAACAATAAAATCACAATATAATTTTGTATAATATAAATATGCCATATATGTCCCCATAATACTGCTTCATAAATCCCTGTAATATGGTTTTATATTCTCCCTTAATAAAGTTTTTTATTCATTCTTAATTGTGGTTAAATTATCCCTCATAATAGGACTCTATCAGACAATTCTAATAACTTCTAGTTAACAAATATATGCCCCCTATATCTGTGGCCCAGATTTTTTATTAATACCGCAGACAGACGTCTGTATGCTATGTACGGAAGTCTGCTTGAAAATGCGCTGTACCATTATATCCGCAACAGAGCACAGCCAACAAATGCTGTGCTCCTTGCAAATCAGAGCCCCCAAAGGAGATATATTCAGGGTTGTGGATCACAAATTCCGTATGATACCCTCCGCTGTGGAGGCTACCGTATGAAATCTATGGGTAAGTATAAATCAAATCCTCTGTCTTTATTTCTTAGATGAGAATAACTGGATGTGGTAATTGTCATTTAACATTTTTCACTTTCATTTTAGATGATGCACTTGTTTGTTAATTGTGATCCTGATATTGTATATGGTAGCAGGAAAGCAATTCATTGCTCAAAGTGCAGTAGTGCTGATTCAAGTTGAATGCTGACTTTGCCATAACTAAAGGTTGGCACAGAGCAGGGGTGTTGGATATGGAGAGTGTGGCTCAAGGGCAATTTGTCCCTCTGCATGTTTGTTGTGCCATCAAGGGGCATTGTGGGGCATAGCATTCTGTGTTATTTAAAGGGGGTATAGTTTAAACCTGCAAAGGTGAATCTGCCTGGTTTTCATCGCCTGGTTTTGGAAGCATTGATTTTGAAAGCATTGGAGTTATAACTGGAGTTAGAACTGGAATTTGGCCATTTAAATTATTTATATGAATTGTTGATCTAGTGAAGTTTGCTGATTTCAATTAGAATAAACCTTCTAGGATGTCTGGTCTTGTGCATTGCAGTGGTTGGGATGCTTTTGTTTTGCGTGAATCAATTAGGAAACTTAGGTGTTGTCCAATCTGTCAGAAGATGTCTTTTTTGTGGGAAGAGATAGTTATAATGCATGGTGAGATATGCAGGATGTCTGTATCCTTAATGACACCATTGCCTCAGAGAGTTCAGGAGGCGTACTGGGTGGACTATGAATGGGTGGTGAGGAATGCTTGTAAGAAGGTTCCAGTTGCGCACAAGGACACATTGCACAGGCTGTGTCCTTACAAAACTTATTTGCAGCACTTGGAGGCCTGGAGTGAATGTGAAATCAGCGTGAGATTAAAGAGATCACTATAACAAAATCGAGCCTTTACTTGTTTCATTTTTAAACACACATCCATTGATTAGAAAGAAACATGCGGCAGGTGTAAGTTGAACTAAGTAAGAGAAGACTCATGGTCTCACAGCAAACAACACGATTCTTCGACTTATGAGTGGTCGAGGGCTACCTTAACTTTCCCTGTGCGTGTGTTAGCTTAAGCAAGGCACACCTACTTGTGAATCAGTCCTAACTCTGTTGGAACGCCCACACTATACATTAGTAGCCCATGTGCAGCATCAAGAGTCTTGCCCCTCTAGCTACGCATGCGGTATTCATTACGTGCCGATGTGTGCATCAGTCCTAAGTCACATGTCAGTGTATGTAAATCTGTAGGCCATGGTTTCAGTGCGTATATTTGGGTTCTGGGCATGCACAATTTACCTGATCGTAAAAATATGTACGGGATGGGATCGAAGGACCTTAGGCTTCCAGTGTACCAAAATAAGGCTACTGGTCTTGATGCCGTGATTGGGTTTCAGATCAGAGGTCCTTGAAAATTCAGGTCCAGTGAACGTGATATAAGTGCATAATGGGCTCTATCTAGGAGAATTATATCCTCTGGGACATCCGGAGCTAGTTAAGTTAGCAGTCATTAAAGTTAAATATTCAGATGGACCGGTTCCACTGAGTCTCGAATCCCCAAGATACGAAGATTATTATGATGGCCTATTTGTCAAGGTCTTCATAAGGATCTGATAGTGCATCCAGTTCTTGTTGGAGCTTAGTGATGTTAGAGTCTGAAGACTGCTGGAAAGAAACCAACTCCTACACCTTATGTGCTACATGATCGGTAAAGGGATACCAAAGTGTTTAAATCTCAATGGAGGATGTGAAGAGCGCTTTGCACATCTGCATTAATATAAGAGCAGAACTGTTTCATTTCAGAAATAAGGGATTCAAAGTAAGCTCTTGTAATAGGTGTTATATCTTTCAACTCCGCATCCAATTCAGCTGGACTTGTTTGGCCATCTCAACGCCTTGTGATCTGCTGGTGTTCCAGAGAAATATGGGAGAGACCCTTGGAATGGATTTTTATTGTGCTCCATTGAGGAAGAACCAATTACGTTTAAGGTGCAGTTAAAAGTGATGAAGGTAGATGTTCTGTCACCAGATGGGAAAATCTTTAAGCTTTAGATTGAGACATCCAGAGGACGTCCTCAACATCTGGTGCGATAATCAGACAATAGGAATCCCATGACCAACGGACAAGCTGAACAGTTTTGAAAAGCTGTTGGCATTAAGTTTCACAGGTCCCCCAGTACAGTGAGATCAACAATATGCAGCTTGAGAGGTGACTGGGTTCAACAGAATATATGTCCTAATGATATGGGGGCCCTTTGGCAATGGTCTGTAGAGAGCCAAGATAGGACACTATATATATAAGCTACTAAACACTAATTGCAATTTCTCATAAGGACATTTCAGACCTAATGCCAGTATACAACCCTTTTCTTCTACTTGCTCCTCATCTGATTGGATCCTTGCCAAGTCCTTCTATCACACTGTGCAGCCTGCATTATTGCCTACCTCATAGTAGTCTCAGAACTACTGTTTTCCTTGCTCGTAATTTGTTTTCGTTACAATTATTTTGTTTGTTATTTTCCGTTGCACTTTTGTTATACACTTTGTTGTTTTGCACTTTTGTAGTGCATACTATCACTATAAGCTGAAAGCGTGCAGTCCTGTAATTATCATGTGCATTTGGATCAGTAATTGCAGGTCTGCCTCATCCTCACATTTATGCAATCTTTGGGCTAGATCCAGAAGTCCAACAGGTGACTTACGCACAGCGAAGTGCAGTATAAGGATTTCCGTGGCAGACTGATGCGGAAATCTTTATCCACGTGTGGGACAGGCCCACTCACCATGCATATGAGATACGCATAGTGGGTGGAGATTGGGGCCCTGATTCACACCTAAGAAGCTGCGGGCTGCGCATTTTTAAGTACTTACCTACTGCGCATGCGTAGTCATACAAACTATGCAATATACATAGTACTTAAGCACGTAGATGCACTATGTACAGTCTTCAAAGACTGCACATAGTTTTTCCAGAGCAGCCTCCATAGGAACTTAGGAGAAGTGTGTGTGTGTGTCTGCGTGTTTTCCCTACTTAAGAGGGGAAATACACACAGGAACGTGCAGAAATTCCGTACATGCAAAATGCGGCATTGCAAATTTAGTACGTTAGCATCCAATGCAAAAGCCAACATAAGGAATTTGCACTCAGGATCTGGCTCACTGAGCTAAGCACTCCCCTCACATTAATGAACTTCTGAGACGCAAACATTAAACGGTGGCGGCTCTGCAGCGGTAAGCAGTCTTTTGGCATGCCCATACTGTACATTGTAATACTAAGACACACCCACTTGTGAGCTCAATCTGCATTTACTCTGGTTCGGGGGCTTGGTGGATCAGGTAAGGGCCTGCAGACAAGCATGTCCCCACCACTAAGGGCTTCAAACAATACAAATCTCCTAGCTAGACTCCACACCCTGGTGTGCCACACTCAAAACAGTTGTGAGCAGTTCCTTTGTTACTTTCACTTATAGCACTTATTCAACAGCATCTGTGACACTAATGGAAGTATTTGAAAGGCCTACTTATCTAGTGATGCGCAATTCGGCAGCACTCCTGGAATTTAAGGAGAACGACTTTCTCTCCCATATTTGGCCAACAGCGTAGCTTGATGGTGTAAACTTTGTAATTAAGCCTGTCCCCACTGTTCACTGGTGCTATTGACAGCATTATATAGAAGTGGGGAAGTGAATTGATGATGCGGTTTAATGCAACCATCCCTTGCTTCCCAATGCTGTGATTCACAGAACTGAGCAGTGAGTTAGAGGTGGGGGCTTTTGACTGCATTTTACATCATCAAGCCCCTAGAGACTGTCAGTTTTTTCTGCCCTCCAGGATCTTGTGGAGGAGAGAAATAGAAAGTTGGCAAGTATGTATACTCCCAATGTTATCAATGTACCATAATATGGAGCCAACTTCTCTCTAAGTACCAGTTTAAAATTGATTTATCATTTTAAAATGAATCCCTCTAATAACACACTGAAGCAGCTCTACAATTTTCTACTCCCTACTTGCAGACTTCTTAACACGTCATGTAACATTTTGCCATAGGATCAGAGCCTTACTTCAAATTTACAAGGACAGACTGGTTCAATACCGAACAGCCGGCGTAAGGAAGGGGCCATACGCCCACACAGGGGGAGTGTCGGGGGAAAGTGAACGCCAATACGCTGTGCTTTAGTAAGCACACCGCATCGGCGTAGGTCTGGATCAGGCCCAAGGTGCACTTTTGATAACAACCTATTGAGGATATTTTATTTCAAATACAATAAAAATTCTAATTGATGCAAATATGTATACAACAGCAGTTTAAAACTACATATAATGAAAATAAAAATATAATTAATATTATTATTAATATTAATAGTCCAGCAAGGTAAAAATATTATAAAGGGGTCCCTTATTTAATCAATCACGGTGTGTTATATATCCACTGTTAGATGGTTCAAATGAGAACTGTCAATGGTTAAATTCGATACTAAAACCTCTTAGTCAAACTGCATATAATGGTAATAAGGTATTATTTCCTCTATATTAATTATATATTACTGTCTAGCCGACAGTGACCAGCGTATACTTCAATACAGCATCAAATAGAATGACGGATATTGACTCCGGGGCACAACACTGTCTCATAGACAATAATAAGACAATACGACAGTATGTCTCAAGTATAATAATATGCAGTTAAAATGGGAAGAACATTAGAAAGTGATTGATTACCATGCTGACAATACCGAAATATTTATAGCTATAGAAACATTTGTGCAGTAGTTTTGTGATGCTACATAGGCTTTAAACCTTTTCAGTTTAAAGTTGTTATTGTTTGTGGTTTTGTGTATCGCACAAGTTGCAAAACCAGTTTGGCTTTGGTAAAAGCCAGACTAATGGTTCCTGGGGTAATGGATGGAGAGTAAAGGGGCAGGCTCTAAAGCCTCCAGCCTGGAAGCAGGCTGATAAGAATATGCACCTGCGGGTGAGCGTTAAAAGGGGTAACAGGCTGAGCATCCTGTTCCCTCACATTCTTGACAACTCCTGCAAGAGGCCTTAACTAACAGACACCAACCTATGGTATGTAAAAATATGTTGTTGTTTTGTTTGTGTCACACACAAGGTGCTGCACAGCTAGGCA
>WWET01003149.1:59794-69880 GCA_011038615.1 Limnodynastes dumerilii | reverse complement strand
CCACACTCCCCAGCCGTTTACCATCAAAACCAGGAGATTCAGAGTGTTTTTCATAAATACTATACTCAACTATATGAGAAGCGTCCTGAATTCCCAGAGCTTCATCATGATCTGTTAACAAAAGCAAAACTGCCTACATTAACGCAGGAGCAAAGAGACATATTAAATGCCACTATTACGGAAGGGGAAATTAAACAGGCAATTTCTACTTTGAAAAATTGCAAGTCGCCTGGTCCTGATGGCTTTACGGCTGAATTTTTTAAACTACTGAAGCAGCAAATTGCCCCTGCGCTTACATCCTTATTTACACATCTTCACACTGACCATCCCCCGTACCCCTCTTTTAATCAGGCTTTCACTACACTGATCTTGAAGCCCAACAAGCCAGCTGATCAAGTCACATCATACCGCCCGATCACACTCCTGAACCAGGACTTTAAGTTAATGGCTAAAATTATGGCGACAAGACTACAAACAATTTTACCTACTCTTATTACCCCCCACCAAATGGGTTTTGTCCACGGCAGGTACTCTGTTAAAGCTGTGAGAACAGCGATAGCAGCTCTGGTTGCCTCCAAACTATACAACAGGAGGGATGATCAAACCATGCTTCTGAGCTTGGACGCCGAAAAGGCATTTGATCAAATTTCGTGGACGCATCTACAATATATTTTCCAGGGGCGAGAGTTTGGGGACAAGTTTATGAATTTTATTAAATTTATATATACGAACCCGGCGACATCCCTGTGGGTCAACGGATCTCGCACAGAGCCAGTATATATGTTCCGGGGTACACGACAAGGATGCCCGCTCTCCCCGCTTCTATTCAACTTGGCCCTAGATCCTCTACTCAGACTTCTGCAGGAGTGTCCGTTTTTTTCGGGGATTAAATTGGGAAGTACACTCACTAAGATCACGGCATTTGCCGATGATCTTTTACTATATGTTTCAAACCCTCGCCATTCTTTGATGAAGATATTTGAGTTGATTGAGGAGTTTGGGAAAATATCGGGCTTTGTAATTAACCAAAATAAATCCATAGCGTTATGGCTAGGTGTAGAACACCGTCCCAGTTGGCATGCTCAGTTTCCAATCCAGTGGGCTAAAGGGACCTTAACATATTTGGGATTACGACTGCCCAAGAATCCGTTTCTCCTGTATGACTTAAACTTCAGCAAGCTAGTAAAGGAGGTATGTGCCTCCATGGCCCAATGGCAAACTCTTCCCTTATCTTTCACGGAGAGAGCAAGCCTTATCAAAATGATAGTCTTCCCAAGGCTCCTGTACCCACTCCAAATGCTCCCTATTATGATCCAGTTGAAAGACGAACAAATTCTAAATAGGGAGTTCCGTAGGTTTGTCTGGCAGGGCAAGAGATCTAGGATATCATTATCTAAATTACAGCAATCCGCCTCTAATGGTGGAATTAATTTACCAAACCCAAAGCTGTATAGCTATGCTAGCCATTTCAGAGTCATAAAGGATTGGCTATACAATTTTTCACAATACTGTAACATTGATATTGAGCAAGCTTTTCTGCCAGACATGTCTTTGGTATCTTTCTTACATACTCAGAGGTCATTATTGACTAATGAGCAGCTGGACAACCCTCTCCTGATGGCTAGCTGGAAAACTTGGAGACAGGTCAGGCGGGCTATGGGACTTAACCCTAATCTTTCTTTGTTCCTCCCATTTCTAAAGAATCTGGCCTTTCAAGGCGGCCAAGCAGGGTATCCATTCACGAAATGGCCCCAAACTAATTTAACGTGTTTGAGAGACATAATAAATGTATCTACTGAAACAATTTTACCAATACAACAAATATGTGTCGCTTATAGTATTCCTAATTCACATATCTTTGCTTTACACCAAGCTAAGCACTATGCTAGTACGGTGGTGCGTCAAATTACCTCTCTAGACTGGTCTAATGAGCTTGACACAATGCTAACACACTTGCCTAGGGGTAGGGGAGCTATATCTAGACATTATCAATGTCTACGTGATTCATTGGATCATAATTTACTAAGTCAGGGCTTATCATTTTGGCTTCAGATATTCCCTCACCTATCTGTAGAAGAACTTTTGAAAACGCTCAGATTCTCAATCGATGTATTAAAAGCCAGCACATATCGTGAGATGTCTTTATATATTTTTCATAGGGGATATATATCCCCAAGCAGACGTTTTCGGATGGGTTTATCTGAATCGGCAAAATGTCTCAAGTGTGGAAGCGATCCAGCGACAATGTATCATTGCCTCTGGGAATGTGTCTCTATACGATCATTTTGGAAACAAGTACACACATTTATCGCAGCTCAACTTTTAATTACTGCACCTCTCACCCCGGAATGGGTGGTTTTGGGAGTCTTAGACTCGTCATATAGTCTTTCTAGACGCGAAAAACATATGTTGACCATTGTTTCAGCGGTAGCTAGGAAATCGGTGCTACAACAGTGGATTCAGTGGCTTGACACTACATTAGCTAAGGAGAAAAAGGTGCAGAAATTCTTCCACATTTGGAACCAATATGGTTATACTTTGGCGCCCATCATTAAGGCGCGTATTCATGATTGCTTCATAAACACCAAATGGTATGGTACTAGATTTTTGCTAGGTGCTCCCCCGATTGATCTAAATCCGCTTGCTTTATCATCACAGGGTCCTGCAGCTCCTACTCCTGCCCGAGGGTCTTATGAATAGATTCAGATACCTAACTAGTATCTCCTGTTTAAAGGTTAATTGTGTGCTGATCAACCTTGATAATCTACCTTAAGCAATAACTTCTATGATTTGATATGCTTGGTGGTTCTTGTGTTAAACTCATGCTTTTCAAAGCACATCATTGAGTATTCATTTTACCTTTCGTACTCTATTCTGTGTAAGACAAGTTTATTGGCTATGATGTAAAATATATCACTGTGACTGTTGTGAGAAATACAAATTGCAATGCCTTTGATACTGTTGTAACATTTTTGAAATGCTCAAATAAAATGTTTAATAAAAAAAAAAAAAAATCCCAACCAGTTCGAAACTGGCTGTGAGAGAATAGCCTTATAGAAATAGGGCCTCTCTTTCCGGGGACCCACACCCGATAATAACAGACAGACAATGCAGGGTCCACACGGCTGGTCCAAAGTTCCAACAAGACAGGAGATGCTTGTAGCAACATGCAAGGTGTAATTTAAATGATCCAACACCGAGTGCTGGATTTGCAGGGTATAAATATCCAGGTATCAGGTTCAAATCCTAATGGATGATTACAGACACCTGATACCAGATCTAAGGCTAGAAGACAGTGGCACCTCTAGTGGAAACTAGAATTGCAGGACCATCCAGGAACACAGGTGGCTTCTGATGGAAAGGGCCGTAATCACAAGTCCTGCACCACAGACACAACAGATATCACCTGTGTCTGGTGCAAATGTTTTTCATTAAACGTCTGCGCTTGGGTCTGGATGGGGTCCAAATGCAGAAGTACAGGACGTACATTGAGTACATGCCTTCACCCCTTTACTCCCACAATAAGTCCTTCAGAACAGTTATAAAGCAAGTTTTATTTGGTTCTGGATCTCTTTTAATTGCATGTGCATAATTTCTGAGCATGAGCAATGCAAAATCACGGTCCTCAATAGGACCCTTGGTATTTTAAGTGTACCAATTTTGTCCCCCAAAATGCAGAATTGTTCCAATACAAAAAAAACCCTCATGTAGCCCATAGTGATCCCACAAAACTACTACCCAATCACTCTTTTTAACTCTGGTCAGGTGGTGTGTTTCTGTATGTGTATGCTGCCAGCATATGAACTGACTGGTCTGCCACCACAGAAATCTATTATCAGTTGTGGACAACACAATCCATACAGGCTGCTTTGCTTATAAAGAGGTTGCTGCCTTTAAATGTCAGTCCATCATCACTGATAACATACATTTAATATTGAATTTTGCAAATGGCATTCTGAAGTGTTCCAACCCCAAAATAGCCCTGGCTATGAGCTACAGCTATGAATTAAGGAATAACCCTACTGTAAACAAGGCTAATAAACTGCAAAACCCAACAACTTGTTTGAGAAAACATCTGGTGTTGTCGAATGTACATAAATGTATAATTAACACTCTATAACAGCTTGACCTGTTTATTTTCCAATGATTTGCTTGCTCGTGGCCTCCATAAATAAACATACTAGCTGCAAAACTGGTTGGCTGGTCTGGATCCAGATTTTCTGACTACTAGGATTGGAACACACCTTCTTTTGTTAAGCAATAGATGCACTAGTGCCGCTTTTCAAATCAGGATCCTGAATACAAACAGAGGGAGGGAGGTTTCAGGAAGTGGAAGCGCTTCTGCTATGTGGGAGGGCGTAGTTATGGAAATAATACAGTATGGGCCCTTACATACTATCCCAAGTTTTCCAAGATTGCTCTGGAAATCTTAAGGTAGAGTATTGAGATTGTAATGCCGTATGAGTGAGGGAAGTAGCCTCCTCTCACATGTACAGTAGTTAGGAAGCTGCTTGCAGAAGCGAAAGTTCAAAAATGGTACATTGTTATTGTATTTTGATATAAAGTATATTACAGTATAAAGATATAGGGCCTTATGCAGACTACTGGACGTATAACATATACGTCCGGTGTTTAGCGTTTTCTCCTACTGCGCATGCGTAGTAAATTTTTTACGTTATCTACATATCTTTTCCCTACGCAGATTGCGTAAATAGAAACATAGAAAGTGACGGCAGATAAGGGCCACATGGCTCATCCAGTCTGCCCAGTTGTTTATTTAAAACTATACTGATCCTAGTCCCTATTTACCCTTAATTTAGTTTGAGATCTAGGTTATTCCTTATATTTATCCCAAGCATGTTCAAACTGTTCTACTGTGTTAGCCTCAACCACCTCAGATGGGAGGCTATTCCACTTATTTTCCACCCTTTCAGTGAGTAATTTTTCTGCATATTTCCTTTAAATCTACCACCCTCCATGCCCTTGTGTCCTATTACACTTCTTCCTCCCTCGAAAAATGCCACCCTCCGTTCACAACCCTTGATATATTTGAAAGCTGCTAACATATCCCCCATCTCCCTTCTCTGCTCCAAGCTATACATGTTTAGTTCCTCTAGCCTTTCTTGATATGTTTTGTGACACAGTCCATGGACCATTTTAGTTGCTCTTCTTTGCACAGTTTCTAATGTATTTATGTCCTTCGGAGATATGGTCTCCAGAACTGAATACAGTATTCTAGGTGAGGTCGTACCAATGATCTCTAAAGGGGCATTACTACCGCTCTAATTCCTCTCCCTATGCAACCAAGCATCTGACTTGCCCTTCTTATTGCTTTGTTACATTGCTTGGCTACCTTTAAGTCACATGAAATGACTCCTAGATCCCTTTCCTCCTCAGTAGTTTCTAATGGAGTGCCATTAATGATATACTGAGCTTTTGGGTTTTTGTGCCCCAAGTGCATGATTTTGCACTTTTTGGCATTCAACTGCAGTTGCCACACTCTTGACCATTCCTCCAGTCTAGCTAGATCATCGCTCATTTTCTTTACCCCTCCTGTCATGTCTACCCTATTACATAACTTTGTGTCATCTGCAAAAAGGCGTATTTTCCCCTCGATACCACAGGCAATATCACCTATAAAGATATTAAATAGCACTGGTCCAAATACAGAACCCTAGGGTACTCCACTGGTTCTTATCCATGCAATTATCTTTAAGTCCAATCCCAAAGTTTCCAGCTTATTTAACAGTCTATGATGTGGCAGTGTCAAAAGCCTTGCTAAAATCTAGATAAGCTATGTCTACACCTCCCCTTTTATCTAACACTTTACTGACCCAGTCAAAAAATTCAATAAGATTTGTTTGAAATGATCTTCCCCAGTGAATCCATGCTGCTTGGGATCCTGTAAATTACTGGATTTAAGATACTGTACAATTTGTTCCTTTAACAGTGTTTCCATCAGATTTCCTAATACTGATGTGAGACTCACTGGTCGGTAGTTTGATGCTTCTTCCCTACTTTCACTTTTATGCAGGGGGACGACATTTGCTATTTTCCAGTCCTGTGGAATCAACCCAGTTATTAGTGACTGATTGAATAATTCAGTTAAAGGTTTTGCCAGCACCCCTCTAAGCTCTTTTAGTATCCTCGGATGTATCCCATCTGGTCCCATTGATTTGTCCACTTTCAGCTTTGAGAGTTCTTTTAAAACATGAAAGACCGCATTTACGCAATCTACATAAGGAAAAGATACGTAGTTAACGTAAAAAATGTACTACGCATGCGCAGTAGGAAAAAACACTAAACACCGGACATATAGTTATACATCCGGTAGTCTGCATACGGCCAATAGTTTTTACATAGTACAATTACTACTTTGCTCTTAGGGAAACCTTCATTTTCCTTAACCCTGACCACATAAAGCCCCTCTTTTGATTGAATTGAACCAGGAGTCTGATTGGTGCTCACTAAGATGCTGTCTGCAATAAAATGGAAGTCATTAAGATAATCTTTGTATTCTGTTGCCATCACTATGATGCTCTCTGTATTGAGTGGTGGTCATTGATTCACAGATAAGAAGGAAATAAGTACATGCAGATTTGCAAAACTACGCACCTAAGTCTAAGATATTTGCTGACTTCCGCCTCCATAGAGCTACCTTAACTCTACGTGAGTATCTACGTGCAGAGTTTGCTAAATCAGCCCATTCAGCCCTATGTAAATGCCAACCCCCACCCACTTTTCTTAACTTCCAACTTACAGAGTACAGACATACCCCTTTTTGTGGATCTCAGGCACAGAGTTGAACACCATCAGTAAAGGGATTCCGTGCATAACATCTGGATTGCGCATACATAATTCGTATTAAATCACCAAGATACGCACATGGCCTGTGTATTTCTTTAGGTACGTTATTTAGTGTGAATCAAGGCTTAGGATGCTACCTGTATTGTATAAAGCACTATAAAGCTCTTTATTGTGAAATATTAATAAGTTGATGTTGAATTTGGTTAAAACTTTCTTGCACATAACTGATAATACATAATTAAGCCCACATAATATATAATTGCACTGCTCTTAATAAGGATCTTAAATTTGTCCTAACCCCGCTTTACTACAGGGTTGCCGACTCTCCCGGAACGTCCGGGAGATTCCCAAAATTCGGGCAGTACTCCCGGTATCCCGGGAGAGCCAGCAAATCTCCCGCAAGTGACTTGAGGCCCGTGGTTTTACTAAAACCACGGCCTCAAGTCCTGCCCCCCTGCCTAGCAACACTAGTATACTAGTATGTATACTAGTGTTGCTAGTCACAGGAAGGGACTTGATGACGCAATCTGCGGCATCAAGCCCCGTCCGACCCCTATTTCAACCAAAAACGGGTCAGTATGAGCAAGGGGGTGGAGCCTAATGACGCGATTTGCATAACCGCATCATTAAGCCCCGCCCCCTCCATGCGTCACTAGCTCCCGGAGAGAAGCTGCCAAAAGTCGGCAACCATGCTTTACTATTTGTTAGTACTGTTAGCTGATTTGGCCACAGGTGACCTCTTGCAGATTTATTTTCAAGGTAACTTTACATTCCCAATTAACCCTTGCAAAAAATGTTAAATTTAAATTGACCTTTTTGTAAACATCTATTTAAAAAGCTGCTAAATGTGTCTTGGATATGGATGGCACAGCAGTTTGAAGTGAAGTTTTACACTCTACAATAATACCAGCTCAGGCTGGCATTATGGGGATGCATTCCATATATATATATATATATAACAAATAAAATAACAGAGGGTGCGCTCCAATGTGTGCTAAAAGATTAACTCTATTAAAAATCACATAATCTCTCCATTCATTCAGTGTACCGAATTAAACTCTCCAATCCAAAAGTGGGAACAAATACATATGTTAAAAACACAGTGACAATCACTGCACCAGTTACCGGCATCGGGCTCTGATTCCAGCGTCTTGAGCCGGGTCTGGAGAAGCTTGTGTCGGGTCTGGAGAAGCTTGTGTCGGGTGCTAGTTTTCCCCTATGCGTTTCATCCCCGTGGGACATTGTCATGTGCGACACTTATAGAGGCCACAGATACTTAATTACCCAACAGGTGTACAGAAGCTAAAACAGCTGTTTAAAAGTATCTCAAAGTTCATAAATTATTACAATATTAAGAACAGATCATTATTCCAACATTTGCAGGTTACAGAAAGAACATTCAACTATATTAAACAATATAAACAAAATGCATTGAATCTATTTAGCTAAACATGCTTGCGCAGCAACAGGAATTTATGCAGCGAAAATGTTTAAAAAATTTAAAGGGACTCTGCTCAATTTTCATTCTCATATTTAACAGCGATTTATAGCAATACAGATACCAAACAGGACCACAAATCCATTAGTGAATACAATTTATCATCTTCACAAAATGTACATAAAAGTTACAAGCACTGGGCCTGATTCAGAATTAAGAAGGTGCTTAAAATAAGAGAGGAAAGTTACTCCTGGGCTAAACCATGCTGATTGCAGGGGGAGTCAAGTTAATTGTATTCTTTGCATGCAGGGATATATCTTTGAATTGCTTACTGCACACAGATACTGACCAGCTTTACTATCACACTGTTATTTAGACCTGGGATAGGAAACATCACCTCTCAACACTAATACTGTTTGCAACAGATGAAATATGACTCCCCTGCAATCAACATGGTTAAGCCCAGGAGTTACTTTCCTCTCTTATTTTAAGCACCTTCTTAATTGTGAATCAGGCCCACTATTTGGAACGTAAGGTATATATATATACCTTATCTCATTTATAGTTCTTGATTTTTGTCAAACAATTAACAATTAGGAATTAGACATTATGGAAGATATACCAAATACATAATTAAGAACAATCAACTAGACTGGCTAGGGGACAACAGACATAATTCAAAAGGACCATGTCTATTAACCTTCTGTATAAGTGAAATTTTGTATACTATATAACTATTAAATCAGTGTGTTAACACAGAGTATTAACTTGAATTTTTCTTACAAAATTTATAAACAAAATTTATAGACAGATATGTACTACTAAATCTTGCCAAAAACTTTCAGAGGTATACAAATTTTACACTGATCTAATAAAGACTCACTTTCAATTTTACAGGACTATAAGAAAGGCATAAAACAAAGCCTTCATTTAGTCCTGCAGGGGATAGAGTATTTAGAGTCAATATCCAATATGACTTTCTCTGTGACAATTTTTTTATTCTGTCTCCTCCTCTTTTATCCTTATCTACCCATTCAATGGGTTTAATCTTCAATGTATCAACCTTAGAATGATACATTTTTTGAAAGTGACGTGGAACACTGTGGTTAGTGATGCCTTTTAGAATATTACGTTGATGTTCCAAGGCTCTAATTTTAAAAGGACATTTGTTTTTTCCAATGTACTTATATCCACACCCACACTCCAACATATATACAACGTAACTGATGTCACAAATCAAAAATGTTTTTATGGTATAACATTTGGTATTTGAAGAATCAGTGATGTTTTTTCTTTCTGAATGGGCGAATTTACAAACCTTACAATTTCCGCATGAGTAATAGCCACAAGATTTAACAAGAGGTTTTTTAATATTTAAAGAAGGTAACAAACTAGGTGCTAGATAGGTAGATAGGATTTTTTGCCTTTTTAAACATTACATATGGTTTCGATGGAAGTAAAGTACCTAGCATTGGATTCAACTTAAGTACAGGCCAGTGTGTGTAAAGAATCTGTCTGATATGCCCTCCATCTCTTGAAAATTTTGTGAAAAAAGGGACCAATAGTATTTTCTTCAGATCTGGTAAACTTCTGCTTGTATTGTAATAAGCTAGATCTATCTAATTGTCTGGCTTTAAGAAGACTATTTTCAACCAATTATATAGGATAGTTACGTTCTTGAAATTACCGCACCATGGAGCACACCCTCTGTTATTTTATTTTATTATTTGGTCCTAACTTGGGATCTAGTGCAAAATACAAACTTCTAGATTCTCCACACAAGTGAAGCACGTGAACTTTGGACTAACTAAGGAAATTTAACTTTTGGTAAATATATATAT
>WWET01003149.1:49427-59430 GCA_011038615.1 Limnodynastes dumerilii | reverse complement strand
AATTAAATTAATAAACAATAGTAATAAAAAAAAAAAAGAGAATAAAGAGAAGACAAGACTTACCTGTCCAGGCAACGCGTCTGATTGCCGATTTCCAAGTCCTGGCATGAATACAATTTTTTGTTTTTTTGTTTTTCATGCCAGAAATTGAAATTTTTAAAGTCTCCAAAAGGACTCACTGCGTATGTGCAGGACTTCATTGATATGAAGTATAAATAAAAGGTCCTGCAATGACCTGGCAGATCATCACGGTACCTCGCAGGAGGGGTAAGTATTAAACCAGTATTAAGCTAAACCATGTTGGTTGTAGGGGAGTCATGTTTCTTCTGTTGCAAACAGTATTAGACTATCCTAAGTCTAAATAACAGTGTGATAGTAAAGCTGGTCAGTATCTTTGTGCAGTAAGCAATTCAAAGATATATCCCTGCACGCAAAGAATACAATTAACTTGACCCCCCCCCCTGCAATCAACGTGGTTTAGCCCAGGAGTAACTCATTTCAAGCACTTACGTAAGTCTGGATCCAGCTCATTGTGACACCAAGTCACACTTACTTACGATAACATCAAGGCCCTCTGTTGGAAGATGCTGAGAAGGCCACTTTACTTAAGTCTGGAAAGAGGGAATGTGTTTTGATCAAGTCGCACAGCTTCTACACAGAATACAAAAGCAGACTTAATGCATGGAAATGAGGGCAAAAATTGAAAGCAAGACGCTGGTACAAAATAACTAAATCTGTCAGTGTCAGTTGTGTGTTTACACTATTCTTCCAGATTTGCTATCTTACATAACAGGAGAAACTCTTTATTGTAAGACTTCTGTAACTAGGGCACATAACAGAAACTTTAAGTAATATTGGGGTCTATTTAATCTATTTTGTAAATGCCTTCTAAAATTTGTCAAAGCTGCAGCCCCAGAGAAATCACTAATCTTTTCAGCCCTGAGCTCAGACGCTGCTGTAACTCCCTCATTATGTATGAAGGCAGAAAAGAAATAAGACTAACTTATCAATTGCAATAATTCGGCAACCTGTGCCTAGTGCTGTTAGGATCTTAAAGTTTCCTCTCTCATGTGCGTATATGAATGGATGCTGTGTATGTGTGGAAGAGAAGAATCTTGAAGATCCTGATAGAGCTGAAGAAAGAGCTCTGATGAGGATCACTGAACAGGTATGTTTTGTAAACACTGAAAGTCAATCCTGCAGGATTGTTGTAATGGCTGATGGTTCTACAAGGTATAGAACCTCGTTATTTTATAATAAGTCTGTACTCTAGATATTTGTCACATAAATCTGTATTAGAAAAATTGCCTGCATGTGGATAACTTTGTACAAAAAAGTGTAGAATCTTGTAGGGCTCGATCCAGACTTAAGTAAGTGCTTGAAATTAGTTACTGCTGGGCTAAACCATGCTGATTGCGGGGGAGTCATATTTCATCTGTTGCAAACAGTATTAGAGTAGAGAGGTGATGTTTCCTATCCCAAGTCTAAATAACAGTGTGATAATAAAGCTGGTCAGTATCTGTGTGCAGTAAGCAATTCAAAGATATATCCCTGCATGCAAAGCATACAAGCATACAATTACCTTGACTCTCCCTGCAGAGTAGAGAAGATGAAAGTTAATTTATTTAACTGTAACCAATTAAACTCCCTGTGTGGGTAAGCGGGCAAGGCGGTGACACTCACCTTGTTTTAGTTTTGGCATTGGTCCTCACTGCAGTGGGAGGAGCTGACATCCAGGCCTTTAAAACACAGTCTGCCTGGAGATCTGCCTCCTTCTTCCTTGTATTTCTGCTGCAGACTGTGGATCTCTTCTGTGCCCGGACCACAGAAACAATGCAGAGTACCAGCGGTGACCTGCCCCTCGCGCCTGCTCCCCCTGCGCCACCCGCCCTGCGGTCCGCTTCTCCTGCCCGGCAGGGCAGGAGAAGTGCTAAAGATGGCACCCGCCAGTCTTCCCTGCTGCATGTGAGACCTCAGTCTCAGTGTGCGCAACGGGGGCACGCACGTGACACACGTACCGCAGATGTCGGCAGTCATCCAGAGTCCCAGCTCACCCCACTGTAGGAGATCTCTGTCCCATAACACACAGGTTATACCGCAATCTAGGGATATCTAGGGATAACGTTGAGGCTCCTACCGTGTCAGCTGATGCTGCTTCTTCTCCAGCCCCACAGGTACTTGCCGGCGGTCGAAGTGCTTCAAGGAGTCGCAGATCAGGAAGTCGTAAAGGGTCACCAACAACGTCTCCATTGATGGCAGTCGCAAGCAGAAGCTTGGCCCAAACTGAGACACCGGGCGTCGCTGAGGAGGTCGAGCAGCCAGGACCTAGTCAGCCAGGTGAGTCGGACATTAATTTAGATGTTGATGATGATTCAGCCTCCCTGTCATCAGCCACGGTACCTCCCCCTCCCACTCTCGCAGACCGTAGCAGGGTCTTCTGCGATTATACAGTGGTAACACACAGTTTGCGCCCGCGTATGTGGGAGAGAATTAAGAAAGTAAAATTTGTGGACATATTTGCCCTTACAAATGATGGCCGCAAACCCCTAACCGCTGCACAGAAAAAGCGTGCCACAGCAGAAGAGCAGTACCGGTGCTATAACACCTGGGTTCACGCTTATTGCACATTCATGGATTGCTATCTGGAGTCAAGACCGGGTCAATATAGGGGCATGATTCGCTACCTGCAGCTGGTTCACAACATCCAGGTACAAACCAAGGGGAATGCGTGGCGCCGCTGCAATGAGTAATTCCGACAAAACTCAGATGGGAGGGAGGAAAAAGATGTTGAGTTGTGGCTTAATGTGACCCACAATCAACAGGATCTTGCTGTTGATAGCCCTGCCCAAAACAGGTTTCCCAATAAGGGGCGTGGAAGAGCCCCGTTCATGGCAAAGGGTATATGCTACGGTTACAATAATGCCACTTGTAACAGTTTTAAACACTTATGCCTGCGCTGTGGCAGAAACCCCCCGCAAAGTCCTGCCAAAAGCCCGCCACGGCCAAGCCTAGACCGCAGTCGGGACCTCAGCCTGGCTCCAACACCAATTAAATTAGAGCAGCTTGCAGAATGGCTGTCCGGTTACCCGAGGTGCGATATGGCAGAGTTTTTATGGAAGGGATTCAGCGGCGGTTTCCGGCTTCTTATAGTGGAGCAAATATCCTCATAGAAAAACAATAATTCCGATTCCAATTGCACCTTTATTTATAATGTAGATATTTATGTTGACTTTGGCAAAGACTTTGATGCCCCGTTACTCTGATGATTAAATCAATTCAATTAAATCACACCTGTATAGCTAACATTTAAAAGAGGCAGCATGGAGGCTGTCCTCTACTCTCTGACAAAACCCTGCTGTGGAGAAACGCGTAAGGTCCTAAAAAACTAATTTTCAACTAATTTTCATAATCAGCTGATTATCTGAGTAGCGACTACTACTCCCTGTTCCACTTTGCTTTGAAGAGGACTAATCTCTACATTTGGAGCACTTGCACTGTATTTACTGTTCACTCATTACCGACCAAAGGATCGGAGTCCACCGTACCACGGGAACTGCTGCTGTCGGTACAAGTACGTGAGACAGAGGATTTTCTAACCACCCTACATTGGCTGTATAACCGATATACTCTGGAGGTTCAGTACAGCTGACTCGGGCAAAGACTGTCTGGCAAATACTATATTACCATTGCTCAACAAAAATTGCTATATGCACTGGATACATAATAACTGTCTGCTATATCAAGGCCTACAAATTGCTATTGCTGGTTAACGATTATCTGTGACATTCACTTACCTGTCCTTTTGGAGTCTACACATGTGGCTGTCTCATGGCTAAGGATCTCCAGGAGGATTTGGGCTGTTTATATATATTTTTCATAATCTATATATTTTTTCATATCTCAATACTGAGCAATTGATACCAGCGGACTTATTTTGCTACTATATAGCCAGGACTCTTTCAAGATTTGGCATAGGTCCATTACCACATGAAACGGAATATCTCTAGGGAGTGTTTTGTTAGTGACTTTTCTACTCACAGTCCTATATAGAGTACCAATTTCTTTGTTACTCATTTATTTTATCCACATTTATTTATAAGCTGACTGTATTATACTATATCTATGTTTTATTTATTTCTATTTATTTATTAAATTGGTGTCCTATACTAATAAAATATAATACTAGATGCACTCCTAGTGCTTTCTTTGTTTCTATATATTTTTCTTTATAGGGGCTAGTCACCCCTGGTTTATTCTAGTCCATCTAATAGGGGCTTAACAACTCTATTGTACATGAAGCATAGTTTTTGATGGTTATAACATCCCCATCATCTGCTCCATAATGTAAAAGTACATGACGATATCATACATTGGCAGAATTCATAGAGGCAAAACTGACCAGACAGGGAAAGGAAGGTGGGTGGAATTGGTCAGACACTTGGATAGGAAAGTTTTCCCCATTTCTTTTGGGGGGGAATTCGTCAAGGTCAGGCCTAATGTTTGCCCAATACGGTTTGTGCATAAGAATGGTGTTCCGCTGTCTCGCTACCAGTTTACAGTTGTCTTTCAGAGAACGCTGAGGCGACTGGGATTGTACCCGGCAGATTATGGAACCCATTCATTTCGTATTGGTGCAGCGTCATTAGCGGCAGCGCAAGGCCTTCCCATGGACACCATAAAACAAATTGGACGCTGGAAGTCGAGGGTGTTCAAGGCCTATGTGAGACCATTGCCTGGGGAGGTGCGAGGGGACCTGGGAGGGTCCTCATCACCGGGAGAGGGCGCTGGATCACATCACGTTGTGTAGTTAGTTGTTCCTTGTTTTTCCTTCCGTCCCTGTGCCAAGGACCGGATTGGTTCCCAGGCTTAGCCTGGTAGCTGGCCTGAAGGGATTTTTGTCCTCTTGCGACCTGTGGCTCTTTTAGTTCCCCCTAGTCATATATAATTTGCCTATGTAATGACAGAGGTTTTTCTCCTTCGTCCGGGACCATAGGCACTCCGAATTTATATCCTAGATAGGATGTATTATAAAAACGATTCTGGTCTATGCTTTCATTCACTGCCTTAACACGGTTACTTACTCATGGTTTGTTTGTTTTTTCCTTACAGCGGATTGTCCGGAGGCGTAGGGTGTTTTGGGTCTTAGGCCACTCCTTTGTGTTTTGGGCAGGGCGCCATGTAGTGAATGTTAACCTCCCAGCCCCTGAGGGTTTAGTCATCATATGGAAGGGTGTGAGAGGTCTAATTTGGCCCAGTGTTTTAGAGCGCTTGGCACGGGATCTATGGGTGTCCGGACATTGTAGTTTTGCATGTGGGCAGCAATGATATTGGCTGCATTCCAGCAGTGGAGTTAAGAATGATATGTGCGTAGCTTTTACATGGTGGCCTAGCATAAATTGGCTGTGGTCGGACATAATCACGCGGCATGTCTGGAGGTATTCTGTAAATGGGAAGGCAATGGGCAAAGTCAGGAGAAAGGTGAACCGTTTTGTTAAGGTTTGTTTTGTTGCAGCATGGAGGGAGCATCATCCACTACAAAATGTTTTGTTTTAAGAATAAAGTGTTCTGGAGGACATCTATATAGTGTTAAGTCTGGTGTAATTTTATGGGTGAAGCTAGTTGTGCAGGGGGGTTTGGTTAGGTTTGATGGTGGCAGTGGCTTCATCAGAGGGACCAGCTTTGGCGGAAAGCAGGACTAACAGTTGGTTTGCGCTTTCATTTTTTCGCTAGGTCTGCTAAAATATTACAAAAGGTAATTGTCTTTGACCTATGGTTGTTTGAAATATGTTTACATGAGGCTGGCAGGCGCGTCCTTGTGGACGGTCCATTTTGACACTTAGAAGGTTTATAAGCACTTTAATGGTTGTTGTTTGAGTTAGCTGGGGTAAAATGTTCATGTGTTTATATTCACTTATGTACAAATGTTTGTTATTTCTCATTTGCAAATTTTCATTGTTCATTGGCCCCCATCAAATTTCATAAATGTAAGGTTAACTTATGACCCGATTAGCTCAGTGGATAGCTTCCAAATGATTAGTGGTAAGGGTTATTAATAAAATTGAGTTAGATCCCATGCAAGTCTTTGTGTTTCTTTATTAAAGTAAGTGTTGGCAGGTGACTGTCGCTGTGGAACGCACACCTCACACATGGGTAGTTTAAGCACCTGTTCTGGCCTTGCTTCTTCTCCAGTGGATTCAGTCTTCTTCTGTTCTGTGCATGAGTGAACTTTACAAACGCACATGTAGAGGGTGAACTAAAGGCAGAATCATTGCTAAAGAAGACTACATTATAACATACATCATAACATTAAAGCATCAGAACAAATGTTCAACTTATTATAGTTCAATAACATAGGCCAAGATCCAGACTTAAGTTCGATTTAAGTACGATTGCATAGCATAGTTATGCACTAGTAAGTATAATGTGTTCCCCTGGGCACTCCCCTCGAACACACGTAATTTTGCTGATCTACGAGTTCCAAACCCTACCTTAACTTTTCCTTGTATATCTGCGGTCGTACGTATCGTCTTGTCGTACGTAAGTGCCTAACCCAGCCCATACTGTAGTATTTTCTTCTTGCATAGGGATGACACGCCCCTTCACACGTAGTCACGAACAAGTTATGTACAATCAGAGTTACGATACGTAACATCTGCCATGCGCATGCGCAGTGCATTCCAACAGCCAAATTTATGCATCTAGCATGCATAAATTCGCTGTCGTACATAAGTCTGGATCTGGCCCATAGACAGTAGAATCTGGTTCTCTAGGTTTTTGGCTGCACCCAAGTCCATATAAGTTAATTTCCAGTAACCTGTCTTAAAGCATACCAATACACACATCTGTACTACTGTGTGCTTTAGTAGAATACTTTTTATGTATTCACTGGCTGTAGGCAATCCACCTGTGGGAGTTCACAATAAAATCCAGATATGGTGCCAGAAGAGTCTCTGGTCTACCTCCAATAAATGAGTGGTATAGTGTATTAAGCGATTTTATTCAGCCAACAAATAAAATGTCACATGTGGTGTATGTTGACTCATCATGCACAGGCCCTTCGCTACGCGTTTCGTCACTGGGTCTTCGTCAGGGGGCAACAGGTATGTGCACGTTCGCAGTTAAATAGGCAGAAACAAGTTAAAGGGAAAGTGGCACATTAGATTACTAAGACGCTGGATCTGCAGCCAGTAACACAGTGTGACAGCTTGTACCAATACAGCTAAATGGACTAGCAACAGTCATTCAATACAACGGCAAAAATATAAGAGCAAGAATTTTAAATAAGCACACTACTGAATCTCCTTCTCAAACCTGGGTTACATTGGTATTTACAATAAATTGCGGCATTCAGGCTATTTACTATACTATTTCTATATTTTCATATCACCACTAAATGTCCATACTGCTACTTCTAAATGTCCATACTGCCACTTCTAAATGTCCATACTGCCACTTCTTAATTTCCACTTCGACCACTGCTCTGGTACATGTCCCTTAGAAGTCATATTTCTTTCCATTCCATCAGAAGAATCTATATTAATGTATGCAAACCAGAGGAGGAATGAAATAAAATAGAAAGTTTAATGTACACAGTATAAAACAAAGTATAAAACAAACAAAATAAGAATGACAAGGATAAAAAAAAACCCTCTCCTACCCACGGGAAATTTATCAGCTGAGAGTGAATGCCAAGATCCACAGTCTAGGTTTAGACTACCACACTCCCGGGACTTTCTTCTGTGGATCTCAGCATTCTGAGAATAGAAAGAGATATGACTTCTAAGTGGTCTTCTTTGGTATTTATTTCATTTTATTATAACACCAGTTTATTCAAGGTACTATAGCATCTCTTCTGACACATATCTGGATTTTATTGTGCATTTCTGAAGGGAGATCCTACAGTGCCACAATTGAAGCTGCAGGTGGAACATTAGCGCAGATTCTTCCTATTTTTTCTGTGGGAGTGGCTTAAGTCCAAAATTCTAGATGTTTGGACAATTAATCTATTCAAATATTTAGTTTAAGGTTTCAAACGTATCAAAAAAATCTTTGCTTTAAACATGTTTGAATAAAAAATTAGTTTTGTTCGTTTTTTTAAATTATTATTATTTTGTTTAAAATAAATTAAACTTGATATTTAACCAGCACTTAGTACAAAGGTTAATATCTTATCAAATTACTTTGCTGACATTTGGGATTCTGATAATGGAACTATTGGAATGATTTGGCTCACAACCAGGGCCGGCAACAGAAATCTTGGGGCCCGTCACACTCAATTTTTTCGCCCCCCCCCCATGAATCGGTTAACTAAATAAATAAATAAATAAATAAATAAAATAACACAAAGGATGAAGTAAAAACATCAAATAACCACAATAATAGAAATTGACCAAAGAGGGTGATGGCAGGCCCAGCAACAGAAATCTTGGGGCCCGGTACACATGTTTTTGGAGGCCTCCATCCTTCCTTAATAGTGTCTGCAGCAGTGGCTTGCAAAGGGTTCCTCAGAACCTTGGGGCCCATCACAGTTGTCCCCCTTGTCCCTCCCCTGTCACAGGGCCTGGATTATGGAGCTTCTGTATCTGCAATGAACTGTAAAAGAAGCTTAATATAACAGGAGATTTCCTGATACATAAGTGCAATATAGAATACTGGAACCACACCTTAATGTCAACAAATCAATTACTAGGATTATGATATGGATTTGGAACTGTACAATTTACACCATTCAGCTAATAGCTATTAAATATAATTACAAATGGCATATCCTATACCGAATCTGCAACCCGTTTTACATTAACCATATTATAGTGATCCTGCAGTGCAATGCAAATAATTGGAAAATGATCACGATAGAACTGTATGTTTCTCACAATGGGGCACACAGGGGAGGAGGCCGCAGGTGACATCATCTACACTGTACACATCTGATATTACTCAGACACCCCCTAATCCTAATAAATATACTCCCCTCACTTACTACACTGTACACATCATATATTACTCACACTCCCTGCTATTCTTAATAAATATACTCCTTTCACATAATACACTGTACACATCATGATTATACTCACACCCCCTGCTAATCCTAATATACTGCCCTCACATAGTACACTGTACACATCACATTATACTCACACACACTATAATCCTAATAAATATACTCCCCTCACATACTACACTGTACACATCAGATATTACTCACACACCCCCTGGTAATCCTAATAAATATACTCCCCTCACATACTACACTATACACATCAGATATTAGTAATATCTGATGTGTACAGTGTAGTATGTGAGGGGAGTATAGGCTGTGACCTGCAGCTGGGGCCCCTCTGAACCACGAGGCCCGTCACAACTGTCCCCCTAGTCCCCCCCTGTCGCCGGGCCTGCTCACAACATAAGAAAACAGAAACGTTGTTCCTAATGAGTGGACTGATGATTCTTATCAAAATAAATTTATCAAATAATTGGTGCGTGGATTTTAGGAGCTCTTTTGGTCAAACTGTTCCCATCTCTGAGGAAATGAGAGTATAGTCACAAAACACATCAACTTTAGCTTAAAATCCCCTTACATAGCCAATGAGTTACAGACTCTGGGGAGTATATATCCAGTTTTGAAACCTGAAGCTGGGGGTTTGAGATAACAAGTGCTATTAGCTGCAAGAGTAGGCAGACAGAGGTCCGATGAGGTTGCATTGTATAATAGGTGAAATGGTATATCAGGGTTGCCGACTTTTGGCAGCTTCCCCCCGGGAGACCTCGGAGAGAAGCTAGCAACGCATGCAGGGGGCGGGGCTTAATGATGCAGGTTATGCAAATTGCGTCATTAGGCCCCGCCTCCTGGCTCATACTGACCCGTTTTTACCTGAAATAGGGGTCGGGACGGGGCTTGATGCCGCAAATTGCGTCATCAAGTCCCTTCCTGTGCCTAGCAACACTAGTATACTAGTGTTGCTAAGCAAGGGGGCAGGACTTGAGGCTGTGGTTTCAGTGA
>WWET01003148.1:183933-197754 GCA_011038615.1 Limnodynastes dumerilii | reverse complement strand
GTTATCCATAAAGTTGAGAAGCAGTTATTAAGATTTGCTGAAAGTAATTCCTTCCAAAACAAAGATTATTGATTCATCCATTTCGGAGGTGTTCATTGTATGTTGCGGTTGAGACCAAAAGAAATGAAAAGAAATCTGAAATCAGGATTATTTGCTTAAACGTCGGTAATGAAACAGTTGCAGTAATACATTAGAGACATGGGTAACTATATTGACGTAAGAAAATGCCTTTCAATCAATTCATTTATTTATTATCCACTTTTGCATCGAGAGCAAGAGCAATGAAAAGCCTAATCCATCTGAATTGACTAGTACAGTCATTTCTTAAAAGTCCTAGAAAAGTGAAAGTGAGTAAAAGGAAAGACTGGCTAACATGATGTCATGTATATCACTATGAATTGTGCATCAAGTCATCCATGATCCAAAGTTTTTGCCACCTACATTTCCCTGAATTACCCTGAATCCAAAAAAGTGAAAAGAAAAGCATTATTTCAAATAGCCTGTTTCATATAACAAATCCACGTTTCGGCCTCTTATAAGGTTTCCAAGAAAGTGAAAACCAATGCATGTTATCCTTGAAATGGTAAATCCACATTGCAGCCACTTCACCTGTACCCTAATGACCAATAAACTACTCTATAAAGAAGACATTTTACTCATTGAGCTGTTTTCTAATTTTTAGACCACTAGATGAGAAAATCTCAAAGGATTGTGTGGCTTGTAGAATATTATGTGGACCCACAAGGAAAAGCTCTTGTCTTTGTAAACGGAAACCTAAATTGTGAATCTGAATGTTATTTAGGTCTAGTTTAATTAACTGTGAAGCACTCATATGTTGTTGGGCCTTTTCTTGCCTAGAAAATTAACAGGAGGGAAAGGATCTATGCAACTCAGAAATGTTACAAATAAGCAAATTCTACTGTGTTATCCATAAAGTTGAGAAGCAGTTATTAATAATTAAAATAAATATATTTTTTCCTCCCCCCTGTCTGCGCTTCTATATGTACCCTATATCTTTATAACAAATCCTGCCTGGTACAACAGTTCTATCAAGGTGCTTGAGTGCTAAGGTAATTCAAATATTATATTAACTATGGTAGGAGAAGTAAAAAATGTTCCTAATTCGGTTTGCTAGCTACCTATGTGTGCTACTTATACGCCACATAGGTAGCTGTGGTCGAGTGGTTAAGGCGATGTACTAGAAATTGATTGGGGTCTCTCCGCGCGGCTTCGATACCTTTCAGGTAAGCGATTTTTTAATCTCTTGTCCGTGAAATTACACTTAATCCAAAAAGTGAAAAGAAAAGCATTATTTCAAATAGCCTATTTCATATAACAAATCCACGTTTTGGCCTCTTATAAGGTTTCCAAGAAAGTGAAAACGAATGCATGTTATCCTTGAAATGATGCAGCCACTTCACTTGTACCCTAATGACCAATAAACTACTCTATAAAGAAGACATTTTACTCATTATGCTGTTTTCTTTTACCATCAATAATTTTTATTGAAATTTTTCAGTTTTCAGGGGAAAAAAGGGGGGGATAGAGAACTCAAAAAAAAAGGGGGGGAGAGGGCATATCACAAAGATAACAATGCAACAAAAGGATACATGAACAACAACATATCCACATTTGGAATACAAGTCACATACTAGGGATGTGAGCATCACAAAGGTCTAATCTATTAGGATTAACACATTCGAGAGATGTACAAAATTAAGAATGTAGCGGCTGCTCATTAAGGCTAAACGGCATGGGATCCGTGCCTGTTTGGGAGGGAACCATTGATATCCTCTCTACAGAAGCCTCAAATTCTTGCCAGGAGTACCATTTATTGCTGTAACTTTTAAACCATATTTGTCAAAATTCAAAGAAAGCACAAACAGATCAAAATTGTTGAGAGCCTCTCCAGACCAACAAAATATCATCTATATACCGACCATAATATTTTTAGCTAGGGGAGGGGGATCAGGGGATTTCCAGCTTTGAGCGATAGCTGCCCGGGTGGCTATAAGGATATGGCCCAGTATATAATGAGTATCGGAAGGGGACTCCATGGGGTACAGATGCAGGAGGGCCAACTCCGGGGAGGGGGACAGTTCAAGGTGGAGGATACGATTAATTAATGCAAACACAGCCTCCCAAAGTGGGCGGATAGCTGGGCAGCTCCAGAAAATGTGGAAAGTGTCACCTACATTATTGCATCGACGCCAACAAAATTTCGACTGGTGAGGTCAGATCCCATGCAATCTAACCGGGGTGAAATACATCTTGTTTAGCAATTTTACATGCATTTCTGTATGGTTCATGCACTTCGGCATTTTAGGAGTGAACCTAAAAATTTTAGACCAATTATCTAACGAAATAGAAATGCTGAGGTCAGCTTCCCAGGCTAACTGGAACTTGGACTTAGCCTGTTTCTGCGGGTGTATCAGCTGATGGTACCAAAAAGAGACTGCTTGTCTACCACCCCCTGATCTAAGTCTAGAGGCAAGTGGTTCCGGCGGCGGCTGGAGACCCAGAGACCTAGGACACGAGCTCACCCAGTGGCCCAGTTGAATATATCTATAGTAATGAGAATGAGGGATATTAAATTTTCCCTGAATCACTGAGAAGGGCATCAAGGTGTTCCCCACCATAATGTCCGAAAGGGCTTTAATACCTGTGGCTCCCCAAGCCATCACCGACCAGTGTGATATCAATTTGGAGATGGCAGTAAGGGTGATATGATTAGTCGGGAGAATTAAAACCTCTTTCAAAGCCGTGGAGAGGACACGGTCCCAGAGGGCTAAGGTGTCACGTGTAGTAGATTAGATTGAAGGGCCCGACGGGCGGAGAGCCTAGGGACCCATATGGCATCCCCTAGAGGAATTTCCAGATATAGTGATTGCTCCAGAGCAGACCAGGGTTTAGGGTGGGAGCTGACTACCCAGTCCTGAAGCTGTGCTAGTACACACACCTCATGGTATTTTGTAAGATGTGGCAGTGCTACTCCACTGAGCTGTTTAGGAAGAGTCATCTTGAAGTAAGCCATTTAGGTGGCTTGGAACGCCAGACAAAGGAGGACATGGAAGACCGAAATTTCATTAGATATGAATGGGGCCATAGGTAAGGAATTGTCCTGAAGAGATACATCAATTTCGGCAGCAACATCATTTTATATGCTGCTACTCGCCCCAACCATGATATTTCATAGGGAATCCAGGATGTAGCTAAGGTGGATAGTTGGAGGAGCAGGGGGGGGGATTACAATCAAATATTTCAGAGATGCGAGAGGGTATCTGTATGCCCAAATATTTGATCGCTCTTGACTGCCAGTTATAATGAAAATTGGACTATAGTTGAGCCAATAGAGGGGAGAGGATATTAATGGGGAGGGTGTCCGATTTAGTAGGGTTTATTTTATAATAAGACGCTTTGGAGTATCCAATAAGTAAAGAGTGAAGTGCTAATAAAGAAGACTCTGGTTTGGTTGCAAATAACAGAATATCATCTTCAAATAGGCATAATTTATGGGACATTGTGCCGCATCTAATTCCCGGGAAGGCATTAGATGACCGAATCAGGGCCGCTAATGATTCGATAGCGAGGGCAAAAATGAGCGGGGACATGGGACAGCCTTGTCGGGTGCCATTGGAAATGGGGAACTTGTAAGAGAGGAGACCGTTACTGAATACTCTAGCGCTGGGGTTATTATATAGAGACATTATGGAGTGGAGGATTTGGTCTTTGAACCCAAACTTGATCAAGGTTTCGCGCAAAAAAGGCCAATGTAGCCTGTCAAAGGCCTTTTCTGCATCTAAGGAAAGGAGTACACATCGGTCTTTAGTGCGGGAGAGTAGCTCAATTAAGTTAAGGACCCTGCGGGTGTTATTCGATGCCTGACGGTGTGCGACAAATCCGACTTGATTCGGGTGGATTAGCCTAGTGAGGAGAGGGTTAATCCGGTTTGCAAGCAATTTAGCATAAATTTTCAAATTGCAGTTAAGGAGGGCTATAGGTCTGTAGTTTTTGGGTGAGGAGGGATCCTTCCCAGGTTTGAGTATGGTAATATTTTTAGCTTCCAGCATCTCGCCTGGGAAGGAATCTCCATCCGATATCGAGTTATATAGCTTAAGAAGAAGAGGATTAAGATCATCTTTAAAAGTTTTGTAAAACTCGTGAATAAAGCCATCAGGGCCGGGGGCTTTGGTCGCGGGCAGGTGTTTAACAACTAAATCTAACTCCTGAGCAGTCCAGGGGTCAGAAAGCGCTTCCAATTCAGTTGGTGTTAGTTGCGGGAGGGCAATAGAGTCAAGGAAGGACTTTATTGTATCCGGATTTGGCTGGAAGGTATTCGCGTCTCCAGAGAGATTATACAGTTGGGAATAGTAATCAGCGAATTTGTTAGCAATATCGACAGGGTTTAAAGACCGGTTCCCGTCAGGGAAATCCAAGTGTTTGATTCGATTCTGAGCTTGCCTGGCTCTCAGTTTCCTAGCCAGCATTTTCCCTGCTCTATTACCAGCTAAGTAGTATCGCTGGTGTAATTTATTAAGTGCTAATTTAATGCGAAACATTAGTAGCTTTTGGAGTTGGCTCCTAGCTGCAGCCAATTCCTTCTGAATGGGTTTAGAGGGGGTCTGGTAATTGCTGAGCTCTAGGGATGCTATTTTAGTTTCCAGATCGTTAATTTATTGTTGTTGTTGTTTCTTTAATTTAGCTCCCGCCTGTATTGCGGCTCCACGCAGTACTGCTTTTAATGTACACCAGTGCATGTTAAGGGACGTGTCCTCTGGGGTATTTGTCTGTAGATAAAGCTGCAAGGCATCGGACAACATTCCACTGGCCTCAACGGAAGTGAGTAAATACTCCGGGAGTCTCCAAGGTCTCGGCGGAACCCTAGAGGGATGGAAGTCCCATACCCAGACTATCGGTGCATGATCAGACCATGTAATGGGTAGGATTTGGGTTGACTGATTATGTTGTAGTGACCACTTGTCTGTGAGGATTAAGTCTATACACGAGTACGAGTTATGTGGGCTAGAGTAGAAGGTGTAATCTCTTGTTTTCGGGTGATAGGCTCTCCAAGTATCGTATAAGTCAAATTCAGCGAGTAATTTTTTAAGGGCTAGAGACTGACCTGCAATCCCAGTCAAAGCAGAGGGAGGAGGGGAAGAATAAGCTTTGTCAAGTTTTGGATCTAAAAGTCAATTTTTGGATCTAAAACTAAATTAAAATCCCCTAACATAATAAGCGCTCCTTTTCTATGCTGCTGTATGAGTTCACACAGGTGGCGTAAAAACTTAATCTGGCCGGAATTGGGGGCGTAAAGGGAGACAATTGTCACTGGGCGTTCCTCAAGGGTACCAGTCAGGATAAGGAACCTACCATTCTTGTCCTCGATCTTGGATGCTAGGGAGAACTGAAGGGATGCTTTGATCAGGATAGCAACCCCATTTCGCTTAACAGGGGCATTGGCATAGAAGCAGTTGGGGTACCGTGAATCTCTAAATGTGGAAGGATTGTGAGAGGAGAAGTGAGTCTCCGGTATAGCTATAATATCTGCTTTATATTTATAAAATGTATTGAGGGCCAGTCTCCACTTCTGGGGAGAGTTTAATCCTTTAGCATTGAGGGATAAGAATTTAACCATATTTAACTGGAAAGGAGAATGTGCAGCTAGACCAAATAGGCAATGTTACCGTATAAAGTGAGTGCATGTGGCAGCGTGAAAATGTCTCATGACAGTGAAGAGCCCAATGGGGGAACAGGGTGAGGGAAATTATCAGGGAAAGAAATAACTGAGAAAGCCCAAGACACAGGGCCTGAGTAGTTACCACAGTGGAAAAATAGGAGGATGCAGTAAGACACATTTTGGGGGGCGGCGAGGTTATTCCTCGCCCATGCAGCTACAGTCTAAAACACTGTACTAACCGTAAGTGCAAGAATATAAAATGCAATAATAGCAGTATTGATTTGAACATTTAAGTTTAACATTAAACATTAAACAGTAAACACCTCTAAATGTCAGAAGAACATAGTAATAAAGAGAAATACACCACACAACTAATATGGAAGCCGGGTCACCAGCCCATGAAACACATGCTAAGATGTAAAGGAAAGGATACAGGGGATAACCCCAGCCGAAAAGTACTAGTCCCGCCTAGTCCAACTGGGTAGTCAGCCGACTGTGGTCCATTCCTTCTGAAGAAGGGGAGCCGGTTGGGTCGAGGAGGAAGTAGAAGGCGATGACGACACCGGAAGGTCCCAATCGGCCAGCAACTTGACACCTGCCTCTAAGGTCGCAACCACATGTGTGGAGCCTGCATGTTGTATCAGGAGCTTAACAGGGAACCCCCAGCGATAGGGGATATCATTGTCGCGCAGGACAGAGGTTACTGGCTGGAACGAACGCCGTTTAACAAGAGTGGCAGTTGAAAGATCAGGAAACAGCTGGAGCCCTTCCAGAACACCCGAGAATTTAGTCCGTCTAGACATCTGTAGAATCTGTAATTTGATATGAAAGTAGTGGAGGAGGAGGAGGGTGTCTTTCGGGTAAGTTCCTGTAGGAGCTCGAGGCTTTGGTAAGCGGTGGATTCTGTCTATGATCAAGTCTGACTCTTTAGCCTCAGGTAGGATTTTGCGGAAGACATCCACAGCAAACTGATAGAGGTCTTTATTCACGATTGATTCTGGGATACCTCTGATTTTGAGGTTGTTCCGCCTGGAGCAGTCCTCCAAGTCTGCAGTTTTATCTCTGAGCTGTTGAATTTCTGTTTGAAGGGTTTCATGGGAGGTAATAAGAGCATTGTGAGAGGAGACAAGCTCTTCCATTTTGGATTCGAGATGGTCGGTACGGTCTCCGATTTCATTAATCTCAAATTTAAGTTCCCGTAGGGTGGTCTTCATCTCAGACGTCAGGTCAGATTAAACACGGACAGCAGGTGATACATGATTTTCCCCGTAAGCGGAGCTTCCAAGTCGATATCCGGAGCCGAAGGCTGGTGAGGTGGTGTCGGCGTTGGTGACTTAGCGGAGGAAAGGGAAGCTAGAGATGGGGTATCCCGCTCCTTCAACGCTGATTTAGCAGTGGATTTGGATGACTGTGCAACCGGGAACCGTACCAAGGGGGGAAGGGTCACACTCTTAGGTTTGCGAGGAGGCATGGCGATGTAGGTAAGTGAGACAATTTTTATTTTATTTTTTTTTAATGTTTTTTATTGAAAAAGAGCCTGAATATTATAACAGCCAGGAGCCAGGAGGAGTTTAGTAGGCTAGAATGTTACTCCCGCAGTCTCAATCGCTGGACAACGGACCTCATTAGGGTGGTGTGTCAGACATTTGAGGTGTCAAAGCGGTGTTACAGCATGGGCGAGGTAGAAGGAAACAAGCTACATCAGCCCGGGGTAAAAATCACAAGAGTAGGACTGGAATGTTAGAGGTGAGTGAGGTTATAGAAGGGTATATTTCCAGATAATTGTAGTGCAGCTGTGCGGCCACCAGGGGGTGGGAGTTGGGTGATTAGGTATTCTGTGGCTGCAAAGATACTGGTGCTTAAGAATTAGAAGAGAAAATGCAGCAGGCTTCTTCACCCCAGCCCTAATTTTATATGGGTCAGGGCCTGTACTGTCAAAGTCCATGGTGTGAGCGCTGACACCTTAATAAGCCACTGCAGAGACACTGCAGCACAGCTAACGGAACGGGCCTGGCAAGATGGCGCCCGTCCTCCCTGTCGTGGAGCTGTTCTTCCCGCCAGATGCTGGGGCCAAGGGGAACACCTACAAACCTCAGGCTCTTCTGCTGCTCGATGCCTTCCAGGGTGTACAGCAGGAACAGTGGAGTCCGAGCTGTTGGCTGCATGGGCTGCGCAGCCAAGGCGCCTGTCTGTCCCTGTGATCTCTGTACCGCGTGGTTTGAGAGCTGCGGTCCGCGGTGTCCCTCAGTGCGGCTGGAGTCTTCGGCCATGCGCAGGCAGCGGGAGACAGAGGGAGCACTCTGAGCTGCCGTGGGGCGAAGATGGGTGAGTCTGGTAGCTGATAGGGCCAGTCGTGGCCGCGATGAGCACCGCTGTGACCGCGGGAGCAGGCTAGTAATCATGTAACCGCAGCAGCGGTTTTGATCCACGTGTGAGCCCCAAGGTCCTCGAACCGGGCAGTGGGACATTCACAGGGGATGTTTAGAGCCCGAGGGGTATGTTTGGGGAGGTTAATTACCCCAATATTCGTGGCGAAACACGGGAGCTGAGCTGAGACACGTCTGCTCCTGGTGAAATCCAAGCCACGCCCCCAAATATTTAAAGGATTGTGTGGCTTGTAGAATATTTTGTGGACCCACAAGGAAAAGCTTTTGTCTTTGTAAACGGAAACCTAAATTGTGAATCTGAATGTTATTTAGGTCTAGTTTAATTAACTGTGAAGCACTCATATGTTGTAGGGCCTTTTCTTGCCTAGAAAATCAACAGGAGGGAATGGATCTATGCAACTCAGAAATGTTAATAATAAGCAAATTCTACTGTGTTATCCACAAAGTTGAGAAGCAGTTATTAAGAATTGCTGAAAGTAATTCCTTCCAAAACAAAGATTATTGATTCATCCATTTTGGAGGTGTTCATTGTATGTTGCGGTTGAGACCAAAAGAAATGAAAAGAAAACTGAAATGAGGATTATTTGCTTAAACATCGGTAATGAAAAAGTTGCTGTAATACATTAGAGACATGGGTAACTAATTTGACCCAAGAAAATGCCATTCAATCAATTCATTTATTTATTATCCACTTTTGCATCGAGAGCAAGAGCAATGAAAAGCCTAATCCATCTGAATTGATTAGTACAGTCATTTCTTAAAAGTCCTAGAAAAGTGATAGTGAGTAAAGAGAAAGACTGGCTAACATGATGTCATGTATATCACTATGAATTGTGCATCAAGTCATCCATGATCCAAAGTTTTTGCCACCTACATTTCCCTGAAATTTATACTAAGTACAATACCAATAAACTTTATTAGTTACTACAGCAGACATTCAAGCAAATTAAATCTCATATAGCCTGCCAACTTTGGTACGAGAAGTAAAAAATGTTCCTAATTCATTTTGCTGCTTATATGCCACATAGGTAGCTGTGGTCGAGTGGTTAAGGCGATATACCAGAAATCGATTGGGGTCTCTCTGTGTGGGTTTGAAACCTACCAGCTAAGCAATCTTTTAATCTCTTGTCTGTAAAATTACACTGAATCCAAGAAAGTGAAAAGAAAAGCGTTATTTCAAATAGCCTATTTCATATAACAAATCCACATTTCGGCCTCTTATAAGGTTTCCAAGAAAGTGAAAACCAATGCATGCTATCCTTGAAATGGAAAATCCAGATTGCAGCCACTTCAGCTGTACCCTAATGACAAGTGAACTACTCTATAAAGAAGACAATTAGACATTGGTCTAATTTTTAGACCATTAGATGAGAAAATCTTGAATGGTTAGCTTTAGGGATGACATTAAGTCATCCATGATCCATCTCCAAAGCAAGGTTTCGTTTCAAGGCAAAATGTCATTTCATTACTGGTTTTCTCATTTATAGAGCATATCACAAGACCTTCATGTGCATGCAAAAGTGTCATTTAACTGATCAAGAAGAATCTCCTGATATGTACCTTTACAACCATCATAAAGCCCTAGATTAGGTCCCTCTAGGGATAGCCAAACCAAAATTTTCGTAACTATTCAGATACACCTGATTAAAACAGACAATTTAATTACATTACATGTCGCTTGATGGGATTATCTTAATTTTACATCAGTTTGGCAAGAGGGATATTGTCCAGATTTTCCATTAATCTGAGTATAAACAATTCTGCCACACCATGTATTAATTATACACTTTTCATCCTTCATTTTGTGGCTGTACTAAACATTTAGGAGGGGATGTAGCTCAGTGGTAGAGCTCAAGCTTCGCATGTATGTCCTGGGTTCAATCCCTAGCATCTCCACAGCAAGGTTTTGTCTCACAAATGTGGTTTCATTACTGGCTTTCCCATTTATAGAGTATATCACAAACACATACAGAAAAGACCTTCATGTGCATGCAAAAGTGTCATTCAAGCAGAATCTCCTGATATGTACCTTCACAACTATCAGAAAGCCAAGTTTATGAAATATGTTCCTATCCCTAGATTAGGACAATTTTATTTTGGGAGAACTTCCTCCTGAAATATATAGCAGATGCAAGCAAGCAAACACATGACAACCAGTGGCTGCAGCTACTTTCTACACAGCATCCACCTTCAGATAGAAATGTGTAATTGAGTTCAAACAATATTGGCTCAAACAAGCCTGATTTTGTTAAGGAAGCTCTGACTGTCTTACACACATCCCTTAAAGCTGACTTGATGTTCAGACCCTTGCCTGAGATTCAACCCATCTATAAAGATGACATCAGAACTTTAACTCTTTAACCTTGTATTGGCTCAGACAAGTCTGATTTTGGGATGGAAGCACTGACTGTCCTTCACACAATATGTACAGATCCTAGTCTGGGATACATCCTATCTGTAAAGATGCCATCTGACCTTTAACTCTTTTGGTGGATTGATGATAAATGCCTTTTGCTGCTTTTCATTTTTCTTTATGACCCAAGTTTTTAGAATTAACTAGAAAGACCTTTGCCACATAATGCAGTTGCAATTAATTGTGATCCCGCAATTTCCAATTTAACCATTTGGCAGTACCCCGAAATCATATCCCTGCCGAAATAAAGCCTGCAATACATTGAAAACGATGCACTGCAGCAGTGGTTTCCAAACCTGTCCTCAAGGCTCCCCAACAGTGCATGTTTTCCAGATCTCCTTGCTGGAGCACAGGTGTGTTCATTATTGGCTGTTTAAAAGATCAACAGCTGGTATAACTATATACCTTGTTCTGTAGGGAGATCTGGAAAACATGCACTGTTGGGGAGCCTTGAGGACTGGTTTGGAAACCTATGCTCTACAGCAAAAGTTCTATGTGAAGGAATTCTGACTCAATATCAACTGCTCATTTGCACTCAACTAACACATGCGGTACTGTTTATTAAATACATACATTCAGAATTTTACTGTCACTAGTGGTCATTAACATGGTAATTGACATCAGGGGATTGAGAAGAAAAATAGAGCTGAGGCTACACGATGGAACCTTAGCATTCTTCTTACATATGTCCTCCTTTCAAGTTTTTGGCAAGTATTTTGGCAGCATTGCATATACCAAGTAATTGAAGAAGTTTTGAAAATGAGTCTGCAGGTTCAACTCTACTGAAGATTATAGGATTGCTACATTATAGTCTACCAAAGCTATGAAATTCACATCGCCTGGAAGAAATGGAAAAATCTAAGTGTGAGAGAGTGTGGAATTAAAATCTATTCAAGTAAAATGCAAGGTCACACCAAGACTTGAACTCAGATCACTGGATTCAAAGTCCAAAGATCTGACCATTACACCATGGAACCCAAGCACATAAGCCTGTTTGGAGCAGCGATCTAACCTTCAATCAAAAATTATTCTAACTATTCATATACACCTGATTAAAGCAGACAATCTAATTGCATTACATGTCGCTTGATGGGATTATCTTAATTTTGGCAAAAATTAACAGTTTGGCAGTTTGGCAAAAGGGATATTGTCCAGATTTTCCATTTATCTGAGTATAAACAATTCTGCCACACCATGTATTAATTATAAACTTCTCATCCTTCATTTTGTGGTAGTGCTTAACAAGTAGGAGGGGTTGTAGCTCAGTGGTAGAGCGCATGCTTCACATGTTTGAGGTTCTGGGTTCAATCCCCAGCATCTCCACAGCAAGGTTTTGTCTCACAAATGTTGTTTCATTACTGGCTTTCCCATTTATAGAGTATATCACAAACACATACAGAAAAGACCTTCATGTGTCATGCAAAAGTGTCATTCAACTGATCAAGCAGAATCTCCTGATATGTACCTTCACAACCATCAGAAAGCCAAGTTTATGAAACGTTTTCCTATCCCTAGATTAGGTCAATTTTATTTTGGGAGAACTTCCTCCTGAAATATATCTAAATAGAAAATAGGAGCGCTAGACACTAAATTAAAATAATAATATATTTATTTATTACATCAACAAAAACATTTTTTTAATTATAAAAAACAACCAATGTTGTAATTGCCTTGAAAGGAGATATCAATAACCCCACATAGTGGCAAAAGACTCAGTCCAATCCTGATACTGCAACTTAGTATCAATGTTTCCCAAACTGCAACTTTGTTGCGCACCAAACCGCATATACACAAAACTAGAATCTGAAGATTGTGTAGTAATCACAGCTACAGGGTTATCTGACTTAGTAGCGTCAGTGCAAAAACAGTCAGCTATTTAAAATAATATCCACCCAGCACAGTGCAAATTCTCCATCACCATGCGGTGAACTGGATTATAAATTATAAATAATGATAAATCACTAAATAAATTAAAATTGAATTATTAAAATAAATTAATAAGTAAATGTTAAACTCAGCTCACTTAGGAGACCACCTTCCATAATACAACACAATAAAAAACAGATTGCTAATAGTAACATATTACTTCTAATATATTAAAATGTAACTTATAGTCTTAGTAGTTAAAAGGTACACACAAATAGCGTTATAAAGCAAAACATATATAAAGCTAATTTTTCAGTAAGGTGCCATTAAATAAATTATTGCAAATACTCAAACAAAAAGTCTCAAGATAGCAAATATGATGTCAATGGTTGTTATGAAGGATAAATGTATTTCCAAGGAATATAAATATTCGGTAGTTCCTTATTTATTCGGCCCCCGCTACGTAACTTACTTATCCGCTATGTAAGGTACTTAACTTAAGTAACTTTCTTAAAAAATGTACTACTTATGCTACTGCTACTGTATTTCCGCCGCAGCCGCCGCGTGATATATCTGTTTTTCCACTGCGTATTTTATGTGGGTATAAATTTCTATGCGTTGTTTGTGGTAAAAAAGTAACGCAAAATGATGACAATTTTGCCACATACTGAGGAAGATGCCGTTGCGTTCTTTTAAGAAAGAGATATTTTATCTCAAAACAGAAAATGTGCAAATGGCCACGAAATTAAGTTGTATGTGAGGGAAAACGTTTGGCGGTGTAACATCAAAAGTTGTAACAAGAAAACCAGTGTCAGGTCTGACAACTGGTTTAATGGTTCCAGATTACCATTTTTAAGTGCCCTGCGATTTGTGTACTTTTGGAAAGAGGAGTTGACGTCCATCAAGTGGTGCGAGAAACAGCTTAACATGAGCGAAAATACCACCATAAACTGGAATAATTACATTAGAGAAGTCTGCTCATTACATCTCATCTAATGCGTCAACCGAAAAAACTAATAGGCGACCCTGACAAAATTGTGGAAATAGATGAAAGTCTACTTGTAAGACAGAAAAGCCATGCTGGCAGGCTTTTCCCCCAACAATGGATCTTCAGAGGGGAATGCAGGGAATGGAGAGTGTTTTCTGGTTCAGGTCCCCAATAGAGAAGCTGGCACACTGATGGCAAGTATTGTGGAACACATTGAAGAGGGATTTAACATTTATTCGGACTGCTGGCATGCCTATAAAACAGAGGACCTCGAAAAAGCAGGATACAGCCATGCAACTGTGAACCACAAATATAATTTCATAGATCCCACAACAGGAGCACATACACAAAATGTGGAGAGAATGTGGGGATCCGCTAAATGGAAAAATAAGAAACAAAGAGGCACTGCTTGCCACCACCTTCAGTCCTATCTGCCGCTCTCTTAAAAAGTAAGTCATCACATCACATCAACAGCCAATAATCACAATTC
>WWET01003148.1:169976-181510 GCA_011038615.1 Limnodynastes dumerilii | reverse complement strand
CATTAGAGACTGTGCAAAGAAGAGCAACTAAAATCGTCCATGGCTAACAAAACAAATCGTACCAAGAAAGGCTAGAGGAACTAAATATGTATAGCTTGGAGCAGAGAAGGGAGAGGGGGGACATGATAGCAGCTTTCAAATACATCAAGGGTTGTGACCAAGGAGGGTACGGTACCATTTTTCAAAAGAAAAGGTGTAATAGAACACGAGGGCATGGATATAAACTGGAGGGCGGTAGATTCAAAGGAAATGTGCGGAAAAATTACTTCACTGAAAGGGTGATAGATAAATGGAATATTCTCCCGTCTGAGGTGGTTGAGGCCAATACAGTAGAACAATTTAAACATGCCTTGGATAAATATAAGGGTATCCTGTAAACTAAACCAAATTGAGGGTAAATAGGGTCTAGGGTCAGTATAGTTTTCAATAAACAAATGGGCAGACTAGATGGGCCACGTGGCTCTTATCTGCCGTCACTTTCTATGTTTCTTCTATGATTGAACAATTTAAACATGCTTGGGATAAATATAAGGGTATCCTAAATTGTAAACCAAATTGAGGGTAAATAGGGTCTAGGGTCAGTATAGTTTTCAATAAACAAATGGGCAGACTAGATGGGCCACGTGGCTCTTATCTGCCGTCACTTTCTATGTTTCTATGTTTCTATGATTCTGTTCTGTGAGAAATGAGCGAGAGAGTGCATCTGCCTTTTTATTTTGGGAGCCAGGACTATAGGTGATGGAGAAATGAAAGCGAGTGAAGAATAGTGCCCATCTGGCTTGTCTTGGGTTGAGTCTTTTAGCGGATTCAATAAAGGCAAGGTTCTTGTGATCCGTTAAAATAGTAACTTTGTGAACAGCCCCCTCCAGCTAGTGCCGCCATTCCTCCAGGGCCATCTTGATGGCTAAAAGTTCTCTATTGCCTACATCATAGTTTCTTTCAGCCTTGGAGAATTTCTTTGAGAAAAATGCACATGGATGTAATTGAGAATCTTCAGGGTCTTTTTGGGAGAGGACAGCACCTGCACCCACATCTGACGCATCAACCTCCACGATAAAAGGCAATTCAGGTCGAGGGTGACGGAGTATAGGAGCCGGAATGAAGGCTGTCTTGAGATCCTGAAACGCCTTGATAGCGGAGGGCCCCCATTTTCTGGGGTTAGCCCCCTTCTTGCATAGATCAGAGATAGGAGACATGTGGATGGAGAAGTTTTTAAGGAAACGCCTGTAATAATTGGAGAATCCTTGAAAGCGCTGCACCGCTTTAAGATCTTCAGGCTGCTTCCACTTCAAGACTGCTTTGACTTTGTCAGGGTCCATCTTAAATCCTTCAGGAGTAATGACATACCCGAGAAAAACGACTTGTGAAATTTCAAACTCACATTTTTCTAATTTAGCAAAAAGGGAGTTTTCTCGCAGATGAGACAAAACTTGAGTCACGTGGGATCTGTGTATGTCCAGAGATGGGGAATAAATCAAGATGTCGTCCAAATAAACAACTACAAAGTTGCCCAGGAAGTCACGAAGAACATCATTGATGAGGACTTGGAAAACTGCAGGTGCGTTGCAGAGTCCGAACGGCATAACTAGATATTCATAATGTCCGGTATGAGTATTGAAAGCAGTCTTCCATTCATCCCCCTCTCCAATGCGAATGAGGTTATATGCTTCTCTGAGGTCAATTTTGGTAAAGATGGTGGCTCCCTTCAGTTGGTCAAAAAGATCTGAAATAAGTGGTAGAGGATAAGAATTGCGTACTGTGACTTTATTCAGACCCCAGTAGTCATTACAGGGTCTTAAAGTACCATCTTTTTTCTTCACAAAGAAAAAACCTGCTCCCACCGGAGATTTAGAGGGACGAATGAAGCCACGATTCAAATTGTCTTGAATATATTCTTCCCCAGCTTTGGATTCGGGGGAGAAAGAGAATATAGATGACCTTTTGGCAATTTAGCTCCTGGGATTAAATCGATGGCGCAATCATAAGCTCTGTGAGGAGGTAGGGTCTCTGCGTATTGCTTGGAGAAGACATCCTGAAAAGAAGAATACTGAGGCGGGAGTGCAACCGTAGAAATGTTACGAACTGGTAACATGAGACACGAATTAATATAGGAGTCACTCAAACTGGCAATATCTCCTTTGGACCAGTCAATCTGAGGATTATGCGCCCGAAGCCAAGGGTGTCCCAGGATCAATGGAGCTGAAGAGCAGTGGATGAGGAGAAATTCAATTTCTTCAGAGTGACAAACTTCAATACTAAGTTTGAGAGGTTCAGTGGAGAAGGTAATACGACCTCCAGTGAGTGGTTGACCATCCACTCCACAGGCCATGATGGGAGAAGGAAGTTTTTTCCAGGATACTTTCCAATCGCTGAGCGAATTCAATATCCATGAAGTTCCCTGCTGCGCCAGAATCAATAAAGGCCGTGGTGTCAAAGCTTTGACTACTAGTCCTAATGAGGTCTGGAATGAGTAACGAATTCTGGGAAGAGATAAGGCTTACTCCCAGACGGACCTCTTCCGAATCCGTCTGGTTTAAGCGTTCTACCGCTGGCGGATATTTATTAGGACACTGTTCAGCCTTGTGAACCCGACCACCACAATAGAGACAGAGACCCATGGAGCGGGGACGATTCTTCTCATGACGGGATAACCTGAAAGCTCCTAATTGCATGGGTTCCTCTTCTTCCATCATAAAGGTAGATGTGGAAGCACTAGGAGATGAAACTTGCAAGGCTACTCGTTCAGAACGACGTTCTCGTAGCTGGCGGTCAATCTTGATGGCCAACAACATGAGTTCATCCAAATTAGACGGTGAAGGGTCCTGCACTAAGGCGTCCTTGAGTTGATCAGAGAGGCCTGTACGAAACTGGCTACAAAGGGCAGGGTCATTCCATTGACAGTCCGTGGCTTAACAACGGAACTCCGTAGCGAATTCTTCCGCTGACCGGCGACCTTGACGAATAGTTCTTATCTTGGCCTCTGCAGTAGCCATACGATCAGGATCGTCATAGATGAGACTCAAGGCTTGAAAAAAGGAATCCACGGACAGTTTTGCTGGATGATCTGGCACAAGACTGAAAGCCCAGAACTGTGGGTCTCCTTGTAGCAGGGAAATAATAAGTCCAACACGTTGTGACTCATTCCCGGATGCTGAAGGTCTAAGCTGGAAGTAGAGTAGACAGCTATTTTTTCAGAAAACCGATCTGGAAGTGGAACCTTGACATCAGTAGGGGCAGCAACTGGCGGAGAGGGAATAGGCACTTGATCCTGTCGAACCCGGAGAGAAGCCAGGACATCCTCTTGGGACTTGACTTGAGTGGTGAGAGTTTGCACATTCTGAGTCAGATAAGACATTTGGGTGATAAGGGCTATTGCCTCTGCGGCCGCAGAATCCATGTGGATCACAATTACAAGTCTCTTCCTAATTTGGCCGGTTATAATGTTACGCTTGCTGGGGTATGTACTCTCCGGACAGAGCAGGTTAGCAGCAAACACAAAACAATAGACAAAAGATGAATCGGGTGACTCACCATTAAGTAGAGCCAGTGCCCGTCTGGAGTCTTCACTAGGGCCCCTAATGGTGGGGATAGACTGGCGCTGATGAGACTTCTTCTGGATACAGACCTTAGGGGATACCCGGGAAAGGAAATGGGACCAAGCGGGAATAGGATAAGATATAGCGGGTAAAGAGGTGCAGCAGTTACAGAAGAGACTGTACTAGACAAACCACAGTTAACACCGGACGGATTGACCAGGGCAGACAATACAAAGACTGACAAACAAGACTTACTGGGAAACTCACTCAGCAACAATCACAGCAAACAAAAACAGACACTCAGGGTAGGTTAGGTTTAATAAACAAAGGTTAGGCAGCAAGGTAAGAGATGGGTGGCTAGACACAACAGGGTTAAATACAAGGTACTAGGCAGGACAAGTCTGGGGCACTCAAGAAAGCAAAGAACACTGTAGAAGATAAGAGAGGCAAGAAAAAGCTAGAGCAGCACGGGGTAGCAGATGCTATAACCAGCACTTAACTAAGGTAAGTGCCAGGTTTATAAAGGAGAAGGGCACCAATGAGCAGCGCCAAAACTCCCTACAGCTGACTGGACGCGAGTGCAGGAGGACAGGACCGCCCCTACCAGTGATTGGCCCGCGGCTGCGTTGCTATGGGGACCGCCGGACGCTGTCAGCGCAAGATGGCGGCGCCCATACGGCCCCTGAGTGAGCCGATGGCCGCCGCCGGGATCCGGAGACCAGAGGTGCTGCAGGAGGCGGGGAGCAGTGCAGGGGAGTGCCGTGACCCGCCGTGAGGTAAGGAGAACGCGGGAACGAGGGCAACAGTGTTACACACCACCCGATGCCTGCGGTGGTGTGTAATAATCAACTGCTCATTTGTAATCAACTAACACATGCAAAACTGTTTATTAAATACATACATTCAGAATTTTACTGCCACTAGTGGTCATTAACATGGTAACTGACATCAGGGGATTGAGAAGAAAAATAGAGCTGAGGCTACACGATGGAACCTTAGCATTCTTCTTACATATGTCCTCCTTTCAAGTTTTTGGCAAGTATTTTGGCAGCATTGCATATAACAATTAATTGAAGAAGTTTTGAAAATGAGTCTGCAGGTTCAACCCTACTGAAGATTATAGGATTGCTACAATATAGTCATATAGTTCATTTTGTGACTGTATTTAACGAGTAGGAGGGGATGTAGCTCAGTGGTAGAGCGCATGCTTCGCATGTATGAGGTTCTAGGTTTAATCCCCAGCATCTCCACAGCAAGGTTTTGTCTCACAAATGTTGTTTCATTACTGGCTTTCCCATTTATAGTGTATATCACAAACACATACAGAAAAGACCTTCATGTGTCATTCAACTGATCAAGCAGAATCTCCTGATATGTACCTTAGCTTAGGCTACACGATGGAACCTTAGCATTCTTCTTACATATGTCCTCCTTTCAAGTTTTGGCAAGTATTTTGGCAGCATTGCATATACCAAGTAATTGAAGAAGTTTTGAAAATGAGTCTGCAGGTTCAACTCTACTGAAGATTATAGGATTGCTACATTGTAGTCTACTAAAACTATGAAATTCACATCGCCTGGAAGAAATGGAAAAATGAAAGTGTGAGAGAGTGTGGAATTAAAATCTATTCAAGTAAAATGTCACACCAAGACTTGAACTCAGATCACTGAATTCAAAGTTTAGAGTGTTGACCCTTACACCATGGAATCCAAGCACATAAGCATGTTTGGAGCAGTGATCTAACCTCCAACCTAACTATTCATATACATCTGATTAAAACAGACAATCTAATTACATTACATGTCGCTTGATGTGATTATGTTATATTTACGTCAGTTTGGCAAGAGGGATATTGTCCAGATTTTCCATTAATCTGAGTATAAACAATTTTGCCACACCATGTATTAATTGTACACTTCTCATCCTTCATTTTGTGGCTGTACTTATCTAATTATATAATTAAAAAGAAACAGAATGGATTTTCAAGATTGATACTATGGCTCCTAAGAACCTAACTGAAGAATTCAAGTTTGCTGCATTTCTTGAGTAAATTTCTTTTTTACATTTGAATATCATATAAGACTTATTTATTATTTATTTGGCCTTAGTAATAGTAATATTAAGTATATTTACATAAATAATTTTATTATAAAAAAATATATTTTTTATTTATTTCACATTATCAATTATTTTTTTCTCTACCTAATACATGTTATCAAATGTTGATTCAAATAACAAAAAGGCACCTAATATCAAGTTTAATATTTTGAATAATTAATATAATACTTAATAGTGATAAAAATAATTTTACTTCATATTTGGAATTGCACAATTTTTTTAATTTTATATTCTTTAGCACTTATTGCACATTATAATTTGTTGTTTTGTGGTTTTGTTATATACAAAGAGCATGGTATGCTCATTTTGGCAATTTTGTACTATACACTGTACATCCCATCTGTTTTGTAATATAACAATTACATTATCTTATTTACATTTTTTTGCAGTAACATTAATGTTAGTCTAAAATCCTTGCACTTGATAATGTATATTATCACATATTATATGAAATATATGTTTTACTAGATCTGGATTATTTGGTGTATTAGTAATTAATTTGTTGTTGTGATATTGATTTATATTTAATTATTAGTAGACCTTAAATGTGTTTTCTGACCATGCAATATCCCTATATAAGATCCCCAAAATCCTCTATTGGTGTAATTACCTGCCAATTACACCAAGAACTTATAGAAGACTGACCATGTGTATAAATACTTTGGCCTGAGCAGTAGCCAGGTGATACTTTGATAAGCCTATGCAAAATGCATATTAGGAGGAGATTTGTGCCCAAGCGCCCCCTTTTAGTATAAAATATTGTGTTTCTACAAAAACTATCTTTTTTTAAAATAGAAATGGTATTAATAGATGGCTGGTAGTAATTGATAGCAGTTAGGCAGCCAGCAGGCAGTCACAGCTGTCACCTTCGCACTGAAGATTTTTTTCAAAGTCTTCCCCTGGTGCCTAACAATTAGCCAATTAGGGAGTAGCTGATGTCATTGTGCTACTCCCTCATTGGCTTCTGCTGCTATTCACCACCCCCACTTCCTTCACTTCCTCTCAGTTAACCTCTGGACAGCTCTGCTCAGCCTGCTGACAGAGGTGTGTGTGTGTGTTTGTGTGTATACCTCCCAACTGTCCCGATTTGTGCAGGACAGTTCCAATTTCGGTGCACTGTCCCACTGTCCCGCCCGTTGTCTTGCCTGTCCCAATAAGCAGAGAAGATTTTTTTTTTCTTCATTTATTTGAGTAGCAATGAGCCAGTCGTCCAGCAGGTGGTGCTGTGACGACCTGATAGAGGAAGCTCCGAACACAGGAAATCACCACTGTGGAGTTCCTGAGTCTGACTGCACCAAGCCAGGATGCAGCCCCCTGCTGCCACTGTCCTTCCCTGGACTGGTGAGTGGCCTGGGGTCTCCTAATACATGCTTTGCTTGTCCTGCATGGGCTATAGTTAGCTGTGGAGGAATACAGACAGCAAAAGGACCAGGGAGACAAACAGCCATAACAATGGCTCTGACATACCAAGTGCAGTCAGCATACCTCACAAAATTTGAAAATTCAAAAGAGGGGCAAAATTTGGCGGCCTGGTAGAGGGTGTGTGTTTTGTACCACCCAGTGGGCGTGTCTGAGAAAGCCTCTATATCTGCCCCATATTATTATTGCCAATCTCCATGTCTGCCCCCAATTAATACTGCCAGCCTCCAGCTGCCCCCTATTGCCAGTGCCAGCCTCCATCTGCCCCCAATTGCCAGTGCCTGTCTGCTTCTGCCCCCTATTGCCAGTGCCTGTCTCCATGTCTGCCCCCTATTGTCATTGCCAGCCTCCATCTGCCCCCAATTGCCAATGCCTGCCTCGATGTCTGCCCCCAAATACCAGTGCCAGCCTCCATCTGCCCTTATTGCCACTGCCTGCCTGCATTTCTGTCCCCTATTGCAAATGCCTGTCTCCATGTCTGCCCCCAAATACAAATGCCAGCTTCCTTCTGCCCCCTATTGCCAGTGCCTGCCTGCATGTCTGCCCCCTATTGCATATGCCTGCCTCCATGTCTGCCCCCAAATGCCAGTGCCAGCCTCCATCTGCCCTTATTGCCACTGCCTGCCTGCATGTGCCCCCTATAGCCAGTGCCAGCCTCAAATGTGATGTCTAACCCCAATTGACAGCCTCCATCTGCCCCCCATTGACAGTGCCAGCCTTCACCTGCCCCTTGTTATGGCTGTTAGTCTCCCTGGTCCTTTTACTATCTGTATCCCTCCACAGCTATCCACAGCCCATGCAGATAGGACAAGCAAAGCAAAGGGTAGGGGCCTCCAGGCCACTCACCAGTCCAGAGCAGGGTAGTGGTAGCAAGGGAGACATGCTGGATACTAGCTGAAGACAGTGACACTCAGGAACTCTGCAGAGGTGATTTCCTGCGTACGGAGCCTCCTCTACCAGATCGTCACAGCGCCACCTGCTGGACAACTGGCTTATTGCAGCTCAAATAAATGAAAAAAAACCAAAAAATTTCTCTGCTTATCGGGACAAACAAGACAACGGGCGGGACAGCGAGACAGTGCACCAAAATCGGGACTGTCCCGCGGAAATCGGGACAGTTGGGAGGTATAAGTCAGCATCATGAGTACCTCAAGTTCTTTCCCTGCAGATTGTCTCCGCCATTCTCCACATTAACCTTGTACCCTCCCTGCAGATTATCTCCCCCATTCTCCACATCAACTTTGTACTTTACCTTAAAATTATCTCCACTAGTGTTCCCATTACCCTGTCCTCTTGCTGCAGATCATTTTTCTCAGTATCTACATTAATCCTGTCTTCTCTCTGCAGATCATCTCCAGCAGTGTCCACATTAATCCTTTCCCTTCCCATACATAAATGGTAGGAAGAGTTTCTCTGTCCCTGCTCCATCGCTGGGATGTCTGTCTGTACAATAACCTCCTCTGTAAGTCTGGAGCCTCCATTATGAGAACATTATGCCCCATGTAAGTCATCATGAGTGAGGCCAATCACCTATGCTGTAGGTAATACCTGTCCGACTCTCTCACTGGTCTGTATACTGGTCACTTTTATTGAATTGGGGCCTTATTAGACCTCTCTTTATCATGCCTCTAGGTGTTTCCCCCCTTCTGGCCCTCTCCCATGCAACTCTTTTTGGGTGGAGTCTAGTTTTGCTTCATACCAAGTGCAGTCAGCATCATGAGTACCTCAAGGGTTAATTTACTTTTATTTATGGAACAATAACAGACCTTCCAAGTGTCACAATTCCAGCGGGACAGTCCTGCTTTCAGGAGACTGTCCCGCTGTCCCACCCGCCTCACAACTTGTCCCAAGAGATCACTCTCGGGATAAAGTTTTTTTTTTGTAAAGCCCCTGCCATGCTGTGTATGCCGTGCCGTGTATGGCGCTCCGTGTATGCCGCACCGTGTATGCTGCGCTGTGTATGCAGCAGGGCTTTACACCACGCAGTACAGGAAATACAGGGGTCCTACGGGAGCCCTGTAGGACCAAACCTGTTACTGTGAATGGCAGTGACCGAACAGATTTGGTCCTATAGGGCTCCTGTAGGAGCCCTGTATTACCTCTACTGCATCACATGACCACATGCAGACGGAGAGAGGGAGTGCCGTGAAGGAAGGAAAAAATTATCAAAGGTAAGTAACAGAAGAGGCTGGACATAAGGGGCAGACAATGGAGGCAGGACATTATAAGGGGCAGGCATGGAGGCTGGACATTATAAGGGGCAGACATGGAGGCTGGACATTATAAGGGGCAGACATGGAGGCTAGAAATAATAATAAGGGGCAGATATGGAGATTGGACAAATAAAGGGGCAGATATGGAGGCTGGACATATGAATCCTGGACAAATAATAAGGGGCAGACATATGGATGGTTGTTAAATAAAAGGGGCAGGCACTAAACCCACTGGTCTGGGTGGTTCAAGACACACCCACTTTCCCAGACACGCCCACTGGGTGGTACAATACACACCCCCTCTACGAGGCCGCAAAATTTTGTCCTTCTTTTGAATTCTCAAATGTTGGGAGGAATGGTGTGTGTGTGTGTGTGTGTGTGTGATGAATGCATATATGCTATGTCTGTGAGTGTAATGCATGCATGTATGTATGTATGCATATATGTTATGTCTGTGAGTGTAATAATGCATGCATGTACGTATGTTATGTCTGTAAATGTAATGCGTGCATGTGTGAGGATGCTAGCGGGGGACTTGACAGCGGCCGCGGCGCAGCAGGGAGAGCAGCGCATGCATGAGGCATGCCTGGAGCCGTCGGGCGCTTCGGGGACAGACTAGCAGCCGATCTTCACTGATTGGCTGCTGCCCGGTCATGTGGTGAGGCCGCGAATGCACCCCATGGATTCCGGCATAGATTCCATGCAAAGAACCTCTTCAGTCCCTTTTCCCCCCTTGTTGCTCGTAAGATAAGTTAGGGTTCTGTACTCCATTGCGGAGGTCAGGTAGGTATGTAGGTGTGGTGTATAGAAGGAAGCTCCGGGTATAACATGTATAACTGTGAGACCTGTGTTCATTCAAGTTATATGTTGATAGCGTTAATAAGCTGAGTTAAGTTATAGTTTCGTATATTGGTTAGCAATTGGGGTAGTTCCTCGTAGTTACGGCATTAGGCCGAGATTGTTTGATTTGTTAGGCCAGGTTAACCAATTGCCCTACAGGTCCTGTTGTACCCGGGGAGGAGTCCCGACTTCCGCTCACGGTAAGTAACCCTGTATTTATTGTGTTTGTGGCCCTGCTGCGGTGGGTAGGGTGGAGTCCATTACTCTAGAAACGAGTAGGTGGAACTCTACCCCCAGCCCCAGGTCCTAGGCCAGATCAAAAACGAGCCCACCTCCAGCCAGGGATTGAAGTCACGCACTTCCTCCCAGTGAGGCGCTCGGACATACCCTTCCCCCCCCCTCCCCGGTCCATCCCTAACAGTAGAAGCTCTGCGCTGATTTCTTCTTGTCTCTTTCCAGGACGCAAGGTGGCCTGTGTGTTCCGTAGCGATATACAGGAGACAGATCGAAGCGTTCCAGAGTGTGTGAGTCAAGACAACTAACGGTGAGTGGACCGTCATTATCTGTGCTATAGTGTTCTTACACATGTATGTTATGCCTGTGAGTGTAATGCATGCATGTGTTATATATGTGTGTGTGTGTGTGTGTGAGTGTAGTGCATGGATGCAGGTATGTTATGTGTGTGCAGTGCATGCATGTATGTTTTGTCTGTGTGTGGTATACAAAATGTGTGTGTAAATATATACCAATGTATAGATCACTATAGCTATTTGGGCTTTATTTCATTTTCTTCACCAGTTCTGCCTCTATGCATGCTTAGTGATTCATTCTGTATAATTATTTAATGATTGTCTTTGTTCCCTTTCTCTCTTCTCGTACCAGCATTATTCCTCGCAGGTACTCCGCTACCATCCGCTCCCTGTTACCCTGTTCGTCTCCCCTTCGTTCATTGTTACCTCCCCTTACTTCTCCACTTATGTCTTTTACTGCCCTTGCTCTGTACATGTGTGCTCAATGTTTCATGTTTCCCCCCACACAGCTGCGTTCCTCTTTGTGCCCGTGTCAACTGGCGATGGTAGCCCCATCTCCGTTGCCTTAGCGATGTTGCAGGAAGTCATTCTTCCGAGCCCGTCCCGTCTGGAGACATCGTAGCATTGACAGTGTGTGGTAAGTGTGTACCTTTCATATTGTCTATATATAGTTGTGGTTTTAGCAACAGTCTTGTTCTGCTAGTTGCTGTTACTGTCTGTTTTAAAACTTGTCCCTGATGAAAATCGTATCCTACGATTGAAACGTTGGAATGGAATGAATATAGTTGCTGAATAAATTCACCTATTGCCTTTATCTCTGAAGACTTCTGAGTGACTTCTATTGTGCTTGATGTATGTGTAATATATATATATACATA
>WWET01003148.1:138472-149118 GCA_011038615.1 Limnodynastes dumerilii | reverse complement strand
ATTTATAAGGACTAGGGGCCTGATCCAGAGCTGCGGCCGCCGTCGCTAGTACGTAATGCGCAGATGTTGCCGGGCGTCACTATGGAAACGCCCGATCGTAGAATAGTAGCGCCGTCACTATGGAAACGCCCGATCGTAGAATAGTAGTGACGTCCCCCAGTGTCCCTACGCTGAAGTTAGTGTAGGGGGGCGGGGGGAGGGAGGGTAATGAGGCTGGGAGGGCGGCTTGAACGCACTACCGCCGCCGTCCCAGCGTATCAGCTCTCCCTTACGCCGGCTGAAGTTAGGGTAGCCTTCAGCCGGCGTAAGGGAGAGTTAATACACTCCTACAAGGAGGAGTGTCGGGCCAGAGCAGCGATGTTACGCTGAGCGCTACAGCGCTCAGTGTAACATCGTAGCTCTGGATCAGGCCCAATGTGACAACAACATACAGATAGGTTAATTGGCTGCTGAATAAATTAGCCCTAGTGTGTTTCTGTATTTGGAAACTTATAATGTATCTCCAATGTGGCAGGGACTGATGTAAATGTTAAATATTCTCTGTAATGCGCTACATAATCTGGTAGCGCTATATAAAAACCTGTTAATATCCTTGTTGCTGCTATAATATACAGACCGCATCCTAGTGACCATCATACCAGTGAAAAAACAAAAACGCACTGTTACTACAATGCTAAAGAAGTGCCTTATGATTGTTTATTTTGTTAGCCAGTGACACCTCCCCACAAGCATATTAATGCAATCTGCACTAAACAGAACATTTGATTAAATATGTGTTTGTGTATACATATTAATTACAAGAGGGACTATATATATAGTGCCATACCGTCACTTATTTATTATTTATTTATTAAGGTTTTTATATAGCGCTAAGAGATTACATAGTGCTTACTTCCCCCATTGATTTAAATGAAACGCTATCTGAACAATGTCTACTAAAATATAAGCAGAGTTCATACAAGCCTTGTTGTAATACAAGGAGTTCACACTGGTAAGAAAATGACTGACACATTTTAACTGGTTCCTTGGTCCTATTGCATACCCTCCAACTGTACCTATTTAGCAGGTACAGTACCGGTTTTTAATGGTCTGTACCGGCTAAAAGGGCTCCTGTACCGGATTGTGGCCCAGCTGCTCCCTCCCCCCTATACTCCTTTTCCAGCCCTGCAGCATCTGATCACTATAGCAGAGCTGCGGGTACAGATTCCTACCATCTCCTGTGAGTGTTTAGCTCATATGATAAAGTGTAAATGAGATTTTACACCTTATCATACATGCAAATGAAAGGAGATTAAAGCCCCGCCCCGTAACGGGACAAACCATGCCCCCAGGTGTACCGATTTTCGATTATAAAATGTTGGAGGGTTTGCTATTGTTTCCCTCCTCCTAGAAAATAAATCAAAATTAAAAAAAACGTCTTACGCCGATGCCTTGCTCCTTGGGGAGCCCTGCAATTCCCTATTACACACAGGGGAAAAAAGGAACGATCTTACCATAGGTGGCTGGAAAGAATAGAGGCTGTGGACGGAGTGGCTGTGAGGGGAGAATCTGCTCACACCTGAGCTGCCTTAAACGCGCGTTTTGCATGAGCATAAGGCAATGCGATCAGAAAGCCGTGCGATGTCTTATTTATTTACAGGGTGGCCAATCACAGACAAGACTCCTAATTAGATGGACAGACCAACGTACGCTGCAAGTCAAATCACATGTCTTACTTCACTTGTTTCCTTAGTTATGCCGTGTGAACCTGGACACAACTAATATTGTAACAACTTCAAATAGAGCCAGTCCAGAGTGAAACAATGTATGCACAGATGCTTGCAAGAGTGTAATAGATCAAATATTGTGCATAACTATGTAGCGATGAAGTCTTTGCCATTTAAAGGGACAGGTTTGAAATATCAAAACATGGTGACAACACTAATATCTTTTCAAAAGGATTAAATCATGTTGTAACATATAACATAAGTTTTATTACTTATTTTGCCCAGCTGTCTTCCTTATCTGGACTATAATAAGTGTACTCTGCAGCGCTACCTTGATGTCCATCCTTAAAGGAGAAATTACCTGTTTAGAGGCAATAAATCACTTGATACATATCATGCTAGAATAAATGGATATAAAAAGAGATTATAAATATGCATCAGGAAATCATGATGATAGTTTGACGTCCTTATTAAATGGCAGGAGTCATTCATGAGGGAATAAAATTAGGGAATGGGATTACAGAATAAATATTTTTTGTATATCGATTAAGTAACAGAAGAGGAGAAAAAAGGGGGAAAAAAGAAGGGAAGGTTTATCTATAGCTCTAAGAGCTATTTTAGATTAAAAAAAAAAAGCCCTTGTGGATACATTTATTATATCTCATAGGAAAGATGTGAATTAATTCTTCTCATTGGGGACATCGGGCCTGATCCAGACCTACGCCTTACTAAAGCACAGCGTATCAGCGTTCACTTACCCCGACACCCCCCCTGTGCGGGCGTATGGCCCCTTCCTTATGCCGGCTGAAGGCTACCCTAACTTCAGCCGGCGTAGGCTACACGATCGGGCGTTGCCTTAGCAACGCCGGGCAACATCTGCCCGGCGCATGCACAGATCGGCTGAAAAGCTGATCTTACGCTTGCGCCCGCCGTCCTAGCGACGGCGGGCGTTATTCTGGATCAGGCCCATCGTGTCCATAAGTAAAATTTATTTTGTCTCTTGTTGGAGTAGCTTATGGACTATATCCTCACCCCTGCTGTCCTTCTTAGTTTTCCACATCCCACAGATAAGTAGACCCGCATCAGAGTTCTGATGATGGACAAAAAATGTCTTGCTATACTCGTAAGGGGTTTAAATCTTGTTTTGTCCCAAGGGGCATTTCGTATATTTGCCAGATGTTCAGCTAGTCTAATATTCAAGGGAAGCTTTTTTTTGTCTGATATAGAGTTTGTTACATAAACATTCTATACAATAGATGATGCCTGTCGTAGAACAATTTATAAATCCCTTAATCACATGTTGTTGATTAAATTTTTCCACAAAAGTTGTGGTTGGTTTCATGAAATTGCAGAATTTGCAGTGATTAAAGGGGTATGATCCCTGGGTTGATGATGATTTTTTATGAGACTTAGAAAAATGACTGTGTACAACCCTATCACGAAGATTTCTAGCTCTCCTCCAGCTCATCAAAATCCTGTCTGTAGAACAGGAAGATGTTTATTGAGTATATTCTGTATATTACGCCATTGGTTGCAGAACCTGCTTACAAATCGAATAGCTGAGCACGCTTGGTCTGTCATTTACTATAACCACGACGGAGTAGCTTCAACTGCAGTTGTTTTGTCTGGAGCAAATCTTCCAAGGGGAACAATTTCTCCGAATACTGAGAAACTCCCCCTTTGGGATATTTGAAATAGTCGATGGTAAGTGAGAGCTGTTTTATAGAGTGTACTATTGGTGGAAATTGGTTTACGGTATGAGTCTGTGGCTAAGAAGCCATCATCTGTGCGTTTGATGACAATGGGCCTGATCCAGAGGTACGATGTAGTGCTGAGCGTACTAACGCTCAGCGTTACATCGCTGACTCCCCCTGGCACTCCCCCTGTGCGGGCGTCTGGCCCCTTCCTTATGCCAGCTGAAGGCTACTCTAACTTCAGCCGGCGTAAGCGAGTCTAACTTCAGCCGGCGTAAGGAAGGGGCCATACGCTCGCACAGGAGCGTATGGCCACTTAGCCCACCCTCCTACCTTCATTTACCTACCTCCCCCGCCCACCAGCACTAACCTTAACGTAGGGCCACTGGGGGACATCCCCTCCAGCATCCCTACAGCGCTGCTACGGACGCCCAATCCAGGATCGGGCGTTGCCGTAGCAACGCCGGGCAACATCTGCCCGACGCATGCGCAGATCGGCTGCAGAGCCGATCTTACGCTTACGCCCGCCGTCCGAGCAACGGCGGGCGTTACTCTGGATCAGGCCAAATCTCCAAAAAGTTGACAGAATCATGATGAAAGTCAAAAGTAAGTTTGATATTAACCTCATTGTCATTTACATACATAGAAAATAGAAACATAGAAAGTGACGGCAGGACTTCCGGTGGGCGGCACATCCTGCATGGCCGCGTTTTTGCTCGGCTCCTGCTCGTCGGCTGATTTTGTCCCCATCCATCTTCAGCCTCCGACCAAAACTTTGGCCACAAGCCTACACGCTGAGCTTAACGGGTGTGGAGCAAACTGCCAGCTGGATCGGAGGCAATTTTGGCGGCGAGCGACGATTGATCCCCGGAGTCCGGCCTGACGGTAGGCCAAAGCACCAGAGGAACGGAGGTATCCCTACCCAGTGCTCATTTCAATTGCCTCTGGTACGCAGAGTGCTGGATTACCCCCGTCGGGGCATCGGTCACACAAATAGATGCCCCTTGCCTGTGAATGCCTAGTCCGTGTGGCGGCCATTACGGAAAAGCATGCTGGGGGAGCCATTACCACGATTGCAACGCCGCAACCCAGCGCCAATCGATAATTATACCTGGTAATCGGGGGGCGCCTGGCACTCTCCCTTAGAGACTACACTGTGACTCTCATTGATATTACAGCTTATCCCATTCTATACCATTCTCTGTTGGACTGGTTTTGAATCTTATATTTCCCATATAGCTCCCTGTGGCCACTGGGAAGCCTGGAAGGGGAGTATAACACAATCTCTTGCATTTTTGGAGACTCTGTTGGTGAGCAGTTTAGCGTCTCCCTGTGCTATTGCGGACACACACCATTGCGGACCCCTGAGTGACAAATATAGGCGACGCCATCTTGTGGAGAGACTTATTGGTCGGCCATTTTGGACCCTGACGTCAAGGCCTTGCATCAGGGGCCTAGAGTATACTACAGATAAGGCGCTTACTGCACGGTAGCATACGCCATCCGCAGCGGAGACAGCCAGGACAGAGATTGGGGTATCTAATACAGATCATCATCAGAAAACTCCTCAGACTCACATTTGCGGCCCAAGACTGGTTACTATTTGTATGGACTAACGCTATAAGTAATTTTTCTCTTTATATATGCCACTGGGGTAATTGTTGCACTAACATTTAGCTCTGACTAACTGCTTTGTAAAACGTTTGTAATCCAGGCAATTGGTAAAGAGACACCTCTGTTCCTCCTTGGGGGGTCAAGGGTTACATCACCACGGTGCAGGCAAACAACCCGTAGAACCAAGTTATATGATTTTCTGAGGGAAATTCTCCTAGGGTTATTAGAAGGCCTGAGACAGATGACACTGTGTATTCCTTCTTCTCACAGCTGTCTATTTATGGTAACCTGAGATTACTTTATTCTACTACAACCACTCACCTCTACCTACATATTTCTTCTCCAGAGCCTTCCCCGGCTCTCAATTCTTGTACTTCTTGTCTATATTATTCATAGGTATTAGATGGTTTAAGTACTAGCCATGTAAGCGTTTTAATTGGGAGAAGGAGCCAGATTTAATCTTGTAAGGTATCATACTCTGTTATTACTAAGGGTTCTTTATCATCACAATTGGCCTGGGGGCATGGAAAAGTACCTTGACCCTGCAATGGCCTCTAAAAGTTCACAGTCCTCTAGATCGGGGAAAACAAATAAAACTCAAACACGTAGTGCACAGCCTCCATCACCTAGTTCGGGTAGCTCTGAGCAACCGCCTGACGTAGCAGGACTCCAAGCTGTGACAGTGGCGGATGTAGCTAAAGAGGTATTTAATCTTATGATGCCTCATATTGATAACAAATTTGAGGATTTAAATGCCCACCTAGACACCACTAGGCCAAGATAGAAGCCAATAGCACTCGAATAACTACGGTAGAGGAATGCCAGAGTGATGTAGAGGACCAATTGCATGTTATACAAAATGCTACCACTGACCATTCCTCCACTATTAAATCCTTGTTGGAAAAAGTCGATGATTTGGAGAACCGTCATCGACGGAACAACTTAAGGTTCATTGGCATCTCAGAAGAGGTTAAGAACTCTCAGCTGTTGGATTTTCTAACAAATACTCTTCCTGTGGCCATGGGTATAAAGGACGAGGTGGGTCCCATACGCATAGAAAGAGCACACAGGCTAGGTCCTGAGAGGAATGGCCAGAAAGACCGGCCGAGACCTGTGATTGCGAAATTTCTAGACTACAGAATTAAGGAACAAATACTGTCTAGCTATAGGAGATTGCCCAGGCTAGTTGTCAATGATTCCCGTATCCTGATATTTCTGTATTTTCTAACCCTAGTAGCCAAAAAGCGCAAGGAATTTTCAGAGGTCTGTACACTACTGCACAACCAAAATATTCGTTTCTCCTTATTGTACCCTGCTAAATTGAGGGTAATGGAGAACGGCCAGAATTTGTTCTTCTCGTGTCCATCAAAGGCTAAAGCACATTTCATGAACCATTTCCCCCCACTTTCTTGAAGCTAGTTAGAAGGAGGACATTTTTGGAATTATGTGGGAGTAAAGGGTATAAAGTTCACCTTCTGGCTTCTTTCTCCCTATGAAGGGTGAAGTTTATTTTTGAGGTTTAGGTTTGAGGTTCATTTTTATAGTGTATGGTTAAGCATTTAAGTAATAATACACTAAGCTGTAACTCCAACACAATGGGGTCAGCTTATGACAAATTGGGGGAAGTTTATAAAAGAAAATGGGGACGTTTCAAGCACACAGTTTATTTTTTCTGTATCATTATTCTTCTGAAGGTTATTTGTTTATTTCTTTGGCAGGGCTGGTATGGTAACATTAGGCTAGACACGACAAACAATTGTATACTCAGGCATTCACTGTTGTTTGTTTTACGTTTAGAGTGCACGAGGAGAACGCTGCTGACTATCTTCATTATGGTCATAGTTCCTAGTGAGATGCACTGCCCTTGTTTGGTGAGGTAGGATGGCTGCACCGTCACACATGCTTTACAGACATCTAGCACAGTCACGCAGCGTTTCCGTATTCTTTCTTGGAACGTTGGGGGGCTCAACACTCATATTAAGAGGAAGAAAGTAGTTTGTGCCATACGTAGAAAGAAGCCAGACATCACATTTATACAAGAGACTAACTGGAAACAAACAGAGGAATCATCCCTGAAAGCTCCTTGGATTGGAGGCTGCTGGTCAGCCCCATACCGAAATAAATCTAGGGGGGTAGCTATTTTAATTAACCGATCCCTAACCTATACCATTGGAGAAATAATCTCCGATCCAGAGGCCAGATATATCATTATGAATGTGGAAGTCTTTCATACTCGATATACTCTAGTAAACGTATATGCCCCGAATGAAGCTAGACAAGAATTCTACGCAAAATTAACCAAATTACTACTCCAACGTAATAATGGTCAATTAATAATAGCAGGGGACTTTAACGTGGTGGATGATCCCACGATGGATAAGTCACCTCCACCTCGAGAATTGCATTCTCCGATCTGGAGTTTGATTCCTAACTTGAGGCACTCCTTAGGGGTGTCTGATGTTTGGAGACTATTGCACCCAGGGGAGAGAGATTATACTTTTCATTCTGCGGTGCACAGATCTCTATCAAGAATTGATTATATCTTAACTTCAGATACCCTAATCACATATGCTAGAGAGGCTGCTGTGGGAGACATTTTAATATCAGACCATGCTCTAGTAATGTTGGTGATGGATGATCCACGGGGGCGGGATCGAGATTTTCTTTGGAGGTTCCCCTTTACTCTATCAGATAATAAAGATTTTCAAGCATACCTAAGAAGTTGGTGGGTTAATTTTATGGACGACAACTTGGCTCACTTGGATGATCCAGTCCTGTTCTGGTCTGCCTCGAAACCAGTCATGAGGGGACAGATTATTAGTTACATGGCTAAGCGCAGAAAAGATCAGGAACATATGAGAAACAAGTTGCAGGCTTCTATGAACTTGGCCTTTAGTTGTTACATGGAGAGCCCCTCTGATGACACTTTTGGGGAATACAAAACTTCAAAACGATTATTGGAGGAATACCTTACCACACAGGCAAAACAAAGCATAGACTATATGCGTTACAAATATTATAGATGGGGAGAAAAAACGGGTCGTTTACTAGCAGCAATGGCGAAACCACCTAAACCTAAAACTCATATTACTGCTATTAGACACCCGGTTACACACGCAACCATCACATCTACAGACCAAATTCTTACCCATTTTCAAGAATACTATGCTAATTTATATGCAGGGAGACCTGTAAATCCCGGTCTTCAGGACTCCATATTGCAGGAAGCCAATCTTCCTCAACTCAGTGCGGCTCAGAGGGAAATCCTTGAACCAGACATCACTGAGGATGAAATAAGGGAGGTCATTTCTAAACTATCACCCCATAAGACGCCGGGACCGGATGGCTTCTCGGCATTTTACTACAAAATTTTACAACAGGATATAACCCCAATTCTGCTGGATTTGTTTAAACGAATTCATAGACATTACCCAAATTACCCAGAATTTACAGAGGCATATACGGTGCATATTCCCAAGCCAAATAGGGACTCGCAAAATTTAGACTCGTATCATCCGATAACTTTATTAAATACTGATTTTAAAATCTTAACGAAAATTATGGCAAATCATCTCCAGATCATTCTTCCTGACCTGTTAACCTCCCATCAACTGGGATTCGTTAAGGGCCGACATTCGGTCAAAGGTATACGGACTGCGATTGCGGCCATAATAGCCTCGGGCCAGAGGCCTTCTTCGTCCAATATGTTATTAAGTTTGGATACGCAGAAGGCCTTTGACACGATTCTGTGGCCCCACTTGTTTGAGGTGTTGCGCAGTCGAGATTTTGAACCAGATTTTGTCAGGTTGATCAGGTACTTGTATATGTCCCCGAGTACAAGACTTCTTGTAAACGGTAAACGAAGTGGCCCTGTGATAATGTTTCGAGGCACCAGACAGGGCTGTCCATTATCCCCACTTCTTTTCAACTTAGCTATTGATCCACTTTTACGTCTCTTACAACAGTGGCCGGATTTCCAGGGAATATATGTGGGAAGAAGGGAGGTTAAGATCACGGCCTTCGCGGATGATTTGTTACTTTATATTGGGAACCCACAGCAGTCCTTGATAAAGATTCTTGAGAAAATATATAGATTTGGGGAGATTTCGGGTCTAGAGATAAATACGTCTAAATCTACAGCCCTTTTCCTTCAGCTAGGGATTCGTTGTCTGACATGGGGGAATGGGATCCCATTAAATTGGACCCCTGATTCTTTTACCTACTTAGGAGTACTACTACCTAAAAACCCAAATCTATTATACAAGCTGAATTTTACTTATACAGTCAAAAATATTTCACAGGAAATTGCATCATGGGAGAATTTGGTCATGTCATACCTGGGGAGAGCCAACTTACTAAAAATGGTTATATTTCCCAAAATCTTATATATTTTCCAAGCCCTTCCTGTTATTGTAACTCATAAAGACACACAGACTCTGACCGCCATTTTTAGGAGATTTATTTGGAAAAATAAAAAAGCGCGTATTAGTATGCAGAAGCTTTACCAAACAAAACAAAATGGGGGTATTAACTTCCCCAACATTACTGACTATAATATAGCTGCTGGATAAGGGCATGTAAGAGATTGGTTGCATGGCACCGAATTTTTCACCAATACCCACCTGGAGGCAGAATTTTTGGAAACAAATAATCTTAAATATTACCTACACCAGCACAATCAGGAACTATCTGATCAAGTAAAAGACAATCTCTTACTGAATTATACCAGCCGAATTTGGCAAAAAGCTAGACACAAATTTAATTTTAATGCACATAAATCGGTCTTTCTACCGTTTCTTGGCAACTTAGAATTTCATGACGGTGCAGCCTCCTTTCCATTTATCAGATGGGAAAAAGAGGGAATTTCTACCATCTTAAATGTTACAGACTTGGAGAGTCGACGTCCGCTTACTTTTGAGAGGGCAAGAGCCCGATATCCTATAGTGCAAGCTTATCCATTAGCATATTTTCAAGCTAAGCATTATATTACCAAGGTCTTGTCTGTCTTGTCTGAGAGGGACTGGTTGAATAGTTTAGATAAAACCTTGAAAAGGATCCCAACTTCCTTTAAAGCTATTATAATCTGATACGAGATGTGATGGACCACTCTAAAGTTAGTACGGGAATGTCTCAATGGCTGCAATATTTCCCTGAGTTAACTGTGGAAATCCTCTTGAAAACCCTTTCTGGTTCTAGAAAGCTCTTAAAAGCTACTATGTACACAGAATTGTATTTAAATATCTACCACCGCACATATTTGTCACCTAAGAAAAGATTTCATATGGGGGTGATAGAATTTCCAGTATGTCAAAGGTGTAATGCAGAAGTTGCTGATCTATTCCACTGTCTCTGGTTTTGCCCCTTTATTAGACATTTTTGACTGCGAATTAAAAGACACGCAGAAAACTATTTAATCTCTCATATTCCCTTCTCGTCGGAATGGGCAGTGTTGGGAGTAGTGCCGGCCGCTCAAAGGGCCTGATCCAGCGCTACGAAAATTCGCACGACGGGCGAATGCGAACGTTCGCTCGGGCGTATCAACATACACACCCTAACACTCCCAAAGTAAAGTCCCTGCTTACGGCGGCTATACCCTACACTGGGTACGACCGTCGGCCGTACGAAAATTCGC
>WWET01003148.1:78497-112624 GCA_011038615.1 Limnodynastes dumerilii | reverse complement strand
ACAGTATTATAGTTAAAAGGTGATGTTTCCCAGCTCAAGTCTAATTAGCAGTTTAAAAGTGAAGCTGATCAGGTATCTGTGTGCAATAAGTAAAAGCAAAGCATTCTCCCTGCATGCATAGAATAAAATTAACTTGACTTCCCCTGAAATCAACATGGTTTTGCCCAGGTGTAACTTTAAGTTCTTATTTTCAGCCTCTGAATCAGGCCCAAAATTTCTAGTAACAGCTATGTGTTTAGCAAAGCAAATGCACTAATAGATCCAATCACTTTAAAACTTGAAACTAAAGTTCCAGTTTATTTATTATTATTATTATTATTATTATTATTATTATTATTATTATTATTATTATTCTGTCATGATGACAAATATTTAAGACTATTTTGTACTATAAAACAAAATATATTTTATTGGGAATAATGGTTATTGAATATTTTAATTATACAGAAATCTTGTAAATCACTAAACCCTAGAGTAATACCGATAATAACATAGGCCCGTATTCAGAGATCCGTTTCAAGATCGGGCCGCAATTATACGCATGCACGGAGCAGGCTAAATCCCCTCACATCCATGACACTCCCCTCTCTCGGCCGTGCTCTCTGAGACTTACACTACCATAGACCACCTCTAACTTTCTGTGTGCAGTCCCGTGTATATATGTCCTCCAAATCATGATAACCGCGCCCACTTTCCTTCATTTAAAAGCCTCCCCCCTCCCATTTTTATTTAAATTCTTCCGTGCGTATTTTTCAGTCACAGATCCGGACGTATGTATCCTAGTGCGATTCACAGGTCCGTCCATGAGGCACTTCCGCGCGTTTAGTCAACATCAATTGCGTAAATAAAATTACTACGCATGCGCAGTTGAAACGTACCTAAAAAAACACACAGGACTCACTGTGAAAACGGATCTCTGAATATGGCTCATAGTAAGTAATAAAGATGCCATTATTGTTAAAAATGAATTAGTAACTCAATCTGATTTCTGATACAGGAAAGAAGAATTGGCTCATCCTCTGGAACAAGGTGACTAATAATTGTCTTTATCGCTGTCATAGTTCATCTCTGTATTAAGATAAATAATAAAAATTTTCACTTGTGTTACTTAACAACTAAGCATGAGAAGTAAGGGGCAGCAAATGCAATATTGACTGACTGACAAGCATAGAAGTGGGGAACAATACCATATGATATAATAACAGGGTAAAATACTTTGATCATATGAAGAATATTTTCAGAACAATACAAAGGTTGCTAGGTGGCAATAAAAAGAGGTGTTATATAGAAATATAAATGTAACCGGTTAACAAATGTTTACATTGATATTATATGTTTAATATAATAACTATGCTTTATAAACAAAAACTCAAAAGGGCTACTGAATTCCATGTGTGTTTGTTTAGAATTGTGTAACAAAAAACACATGTACCTTATTTCCATCAAATCAGAACTGTTGATTTGTTATTTTGCTGCTAAACAAGGGAAAGTGTCTAGGGTTTCCCCCGAAGACAGCAACACAACTTCTGGTCTTGTGACAACTGCCATATTTGCCAATTCACAGCAAATCCTTTGTCACAAAACTCAGGACTTACTGTATCAAAAGCCGCCTGTCAGCGGCACTCTCCAGGTGTGCTCGCTCTTTGTCTGCAGGGAAGTGCCACTCTCAGTAGTTGCAGCTTCATGTCTGATGTCCACCACATGTTTCCCTGTGTATTGCTGGTGCCAAACACTGCTGCCCTCAAGTGTATGGGCACTGCCATCTTGGATGGCAATAGCCAACCGAGAACAAGCCAGGAGAAGCACATGATCTGATTATCCAATCCAGAGCCAGGGCACCCTATATAAACCCAGAGCACTGTATCCACAGTGCCAGAAAAACTTGGTCATTCAAGGTGCCGGGTTCCTGTTTTCTCCTTGGGAGATCTCTGTCTGCAGTTTTCAGCTTGCAGCTATCAGCCTGCTACTCAGCTTTCAGCAATCAGTCTGTAAAACCAGCCAGCAGTAATCAGCCTGATTATCTCAGTTAGCAGTGAACAGTCTGTAGATTACTATTCCAGGTTCTGACCTCTGCTGTCTGCAGATTGTTATTCCTGGTCCAATCCAGGTCAAGTCAGGTCCTGTTCCAATTCATGGACGGAATTCACAGCTCTGTGTTTACTAAATGTGCATTTTTACGAATACACGTAGCAATGTAAAACCCATGACACTCCCTTCTCAAGGACAGGTTTTCGGGAACTTACACCTCCATAGGGCATCCTTATCTTTACATGTGTACTTACGTGCGGATGTTATTTACGTACGAGCGTATCTTACTAACCGCCCCCTCAAAAGCCCATTTAATTGCCTCCCCTTGCCCACTTTCACATAACTTTGACCGTACGGAAGATAACCACGCCCCTCCGTATGTATGTACCTAAGTGCGATTCACAAGTCCATGCCTAAAGTGCTTATGTGCGTAAATACTACGGAACTTGCGTGGAAAGAGTTACTACACATGTGCAGTTAATCCGCTCCTAAAAATACGCACGCAACCCCATGCAAAAATGTATCTGTGAATACGGTCCCATGTCTCCTGGTCCAGTCCAAGTCAAGTCCTTTTCCAGTTCATGTGTCCTGGTCCATCCAGGTCAAGTCAAGCCTTGCTCCAGTCCAGTTCAGGTCCAGTCCAGGTCAAGCTAAATTTAGTTCCAGTCCAGTCCATTCCTAGTTCAGTTCAGGTCAAGTCAAGCCTTGCTCCAGTCCAGTCCGGGTCCAGTCCAGGTCAAATCAAGTCTTGGTCCAGTCCATTGACCTGGTCTAGTCCAGGTAAAGTCTTGCTCCAGTCCAGTCCATTCTTGGTTCAGTCCAGGTTAAGTCAAGTCTTGCTCCAGTCCAGTTTAAGTCAAGTCTAGCTCCAGTGCAGTCCATTCCTGGTCCAATCCAGGTCAAGTCAAGTCTTGTTCCAGTTCATATCCATTCCTGGTCAAGTCAGGTCCATTCCAATCCTGGTCAAGTCAAGTTCAGTCAAGCTTGCCTCATTGAACTCCAATCCTGGTAAAGTCCAGTCAAGCCTGTCTTGTCCAGTCCAGCCAAGCCTGCCTTGTACAGTCCAGTCAAACCTGCCTTGTCCAGCCAAGTCAAGCCTGAATTGTCTACCCTTTGCCCACTGACTCATGAGTAAGTCATACATAAAGTCCCCAAGCTTCCGCTACCTCACTGAACCACTGTCATGTCCCCAGGAATACAGAACAGATACCCTTCTAATTCAGTCTGTGATATCCTTGAACAAAGCATAACCAATATTTTCATAAGACAACTATACACAATAGAATAATAGTCCTGTACCTTTTGCTTCTTGACTGGGTAAACATTAGAACATAATTTACTGGTTGATGGTTCTGCAACTTATATATAACCATCAACAAATACAGATCAATCAGATGGTGTGCAGACTACTACCTTCTTTTCTAAGTTATAGTTTAAAATGAAAGCTGTTCAGTTTTTGAGTACTCTAAGGAAAAATCTATTTGTAAACCCTAATATTGTTTTTTTAGTTGAATATTTTATCTTCTTACTAAGCATCCTGAAGCCCTGCACCTGTCCATAAGCTCTATTATATAACGTTACTGGGTGGTGGGGTGGGTCTTGATTATGTAAATACATAAACACGTGGCTTCAAGTCTGTTATTGCAGGAGATTTGCCGGCTCTCCAGGGATACCAATAGAAATACCCACATTTTGGGAGTATTCCGGAAGAGTCAGCAACCCTGGATATAGACATATAGACAAGCTAATGCTGGATCCATACATCTATTTCGAAGAGCTCCACTAGTGATGGTCCACACTATTGAAGCATGTGTGTGCTCTTTTCCCACTCACTAGCCTAACCTTTAATTCTCAGGTGCTTGGAGATTCCGGAAAATGTCAAAGTGTGGTTGAGTAGAAAGACAAAGAGAACATCTATACTATAGTTTCAACTCTACCTAAATATCTACCATAATAATCTCTCTGACTCCCCGAAGTTTATTGGCAATCTCCCTGCTGTTAAATCAATACAAGATGACAGAATTTAGAACTTGTGTCCTATTTCCCTGCAGTGAGGCTTATGGAGATGGCCAATTTCATGGAGGCCATGATATAATCAAAGACTGGCAGTTAGCTAACATGACTTCAATAAGACAGACATAAATGAAAATACAGCTTGGTCTCTTGTTAGATAGCTGCAGTGTCACCTACCATTTAGCTTTTCATTAAAAATTAAAAAGGCACTGTAATTCCTTTTTTCAGTTTTCACAATAAATACTGAAAATCCTGAAAAAAAAATAATCCAGGATGGCAGGGATCAAGCTTGAAGTTGCCCGTGGGGCTCAAAGTGCTGCGATCAACTCCTCCTGCATCTGGACTTTACTGGTTAACACTTGAACCATCTGGCCCAGATGTGAGACTTGGTTGATAGCGTCAGTCATGGTGGATTTCATACAGTTAGGCTGGTTATGTTACGGAGAGTGGGTGCCTCGACCAGGGCATGGAGTCTAACAAGGGTCTTACTAAAGCCCCTGATGGTGGGGACAGGCTGGGTTGCAGGACACCTAGCAGGTCACGGACCCCAGAGGCAACTCCCAGAGAGGCGATGGAAACAAAGACGTAAAGAAGAGAGAGGAGAGGAAGGAAACTGAGAGCAGTTACATGTTGCCACTCTAATAGCACCTTGATAATGCTATCACAATCTCCCTGATATTAATTTGCAATAGTTGGAAACCATGATTTATACCATAAATTGACTGAAAAAAAAACATCCACTTACACAGTCAATCCAATCCTTCTGTAGGAATTATCAGTCTGTATGGGCTGGAATACCTTCTAATCTGTTACCAGGGATTTTTATGCGCCTCTGAGCAGAATTTAAAAGCAGACGCAATCTGACTTAGACCCACATAAGGCAAGCAGAACTCAGAAGTCTGGATCCGGACCTTACTGCTTAGTGAAATCTGTAGTGTAGAGTAATGGCCGGCATATCAAATAGCATATGTGACACGTTAAACTTTTTTCTATTTTTGTGCAACTTCATTTCTATCCTGTTCTCTAAATGTATCATTTTATTTATGTTATCTCATATCATTTTTATGTGAGCTATTCTTCCTTCTTGTAATGTCAGATATGGCTACAGTCAGTCCTCAGAATCTAACGGAGGAGGAACATACTGGCACGGAAAGACAGAGGTATTTTTGAATTTGTAATACTCAGTGTGTTGTATTCAGATGCCTTTTCCATGCCTGAGCACTGGTAATCCACTAGTAATCCCTTTTAGAGTGTCTGGAGAAGAACATCTTAACCCTTGCCAAATCTGAGTCTGTTAACACTGTCTCTCATTTCTCTCATGTTTAGGCCCCTCTGGTTATGCTGCCTGAAAAAATGTTCTCTGCCCCAGTTTTGTATAAAAAGGTTATTATCTGTCTGTCTAACCATTTTTATTTGTTTATTTTTATATTTATATTTCTATTTATTTTTATTTTGTTTCTTCTAAATGAATAATTAACTATTTGGAAATTTTTGTGCACTTTTACCTGTTATTAGACCTTACTGTATATACATAGAATATCACATGCAGGGAGTAACTTATAAATTCTTTTTGTGATAGTTCTCAGTTAAAATGGTGACAGTGCAGAATTTTGGATAGGGTATAAAGGTTGAAAAATGTCCAAATGTAAATTGAAAATACCTCCCATCCAGCGTATATACCATACACTTACTACCCTGCCGTAAGAGAGTTTTCTAGTGTGGAAGTTTGAATCTGGAGGATCCAGATCCATACACAACATTCAGGTTTTCAGCCGTTAAAAATAATCAACCTTGTGAGAGCTTTATATGTATTTACATCTTTCTGGCCCCTGCTGAAGCGACTAATGATGACTAATAGGCTACAATTCTACATGTATGAACTGCAGTGCCTGTCAGGAGATGGCGCTATTTCGATATGCATGCTAGGAGATCAGAGTTTACAGATTAAACATGTTCGTTATTGCTCCTGAAACTGTCACTTAACGTAATGTTTGGCAGCTGTTGGCTTTGATTTATTATACAAGAAACTTTTTATATATCCAATAGAGAAAGTCAGATCTTGGAGAAAAGACACAGTGAGGATGCATCTATGGATCTTCTTCAATTGAATCCTGTTGAATCTAAGTGTATTTTCCCTGATCAGGAAGCTTCAGCAAGACCCGCTTTTAGGTAACACAAATTGCACAAAATAGATAACGAGCCACAGTAATCGTCTCGGTTAAATATAATACTGTCACACGTTCTATTGTCCTCAACAGAATAGCTGAAAAAAACGATCATCCTGAGACACAAGCAGATGGTAAGAATTTGTAGATCAATTCTTAGAACACTGCATAGGGGGCTGAGCTTAGCGTTATGGTAAATGGAAGAGGTCGCTATGTTTTGTGCTAGTGCTTAACTTACAACAGAAATAGAGACAGACACAATCCACAGTGGAACCTAAAGAGGTTCACTCAGGGTCAAACATTAGGAGACAATCAAGCAAAAATCATACAAATGTAGAATAATACTGCCAGCTTCAATATATTGGTTACTGTAAACCAACAAGAAAAGTAAATCTACTATATAAAAGGTTAACGCTGCTCATCCAGTTTATTGCAAATGCACATATGTGTGGGCTTCCAGCTCTGATTCCTGCAGACAGGAGATGGGAACAGAGCCCAGTGTCAGGTATAGTGGAGGAGACACCCAGTGAAGGGGATGTCTAGCTGCAGAACAGAAGTGTCCCTGGTGGTGTTCCCTGGGGTGAACGGCCTGATTTAATTAGCCTCACGCCCACATTATTTGCAGTACAAAGCTAATTCCTCAAATTTCTATTGTAATTCTGCATAAAAATCAGCAAATTTTTGGTACCGTAAATGATGGGAAAAAGCGCACTGTGAGCTTTTTCCCGTCATCATGGCTAATTGAATTGGGCCCATAGAGGGGCAATATACAACACAGAGAGTGAGGAAGGGAAAAATTGTTGAGGAGAGAAAGGGATGGATGGAAGAAAGAGAGAGAGAGAGAGAGAGAGAGAGAGAGAGATGTGGTTGGAGAACACAAGTACACAGGGAGTGGGAGAGATGTAGTTGTAGAACACAAGAACACAAGAACACGGAATGGGGATGCAGCATCAGTTATCCTGACTTCCTATGTGCAACTGGCCTCCATTCACATGCGCATTGAGGGCCTCATTCACTAAGCGCAAATTTTTTCCCAAAAATCAATTCGCGGGTCATCGCGGCCCATCGCCGCGAATGACCCGCGATTGATGAATTTTTTGGACCCTAATTCACTAACATGCGAATTTTTTCAAATTCACGCGATGCCCCGCGATGCATTTGGGGCTTATTCGCGGTGATTGTAATGAAAAACTCACAGCGAATAGCCCTTTGACTAATCACGGCACATCGCGTGTGTTTTGAAAAATTTCGAAGTTCAGCATGTTTACAATTTGTATCCATGCTGTAGCCACTGAATTACAACGATCCTCAAAGGTGATCGTTGTAATTCTCTGTTTACAGCATGGATACAATTGTATCCATACTGAACTGCAGAGGAGACTGGGCACATAAAAAGTGGCACAAGAGGAGGCTGGGCACATAAAAGGGGGCATCGCAGAACTAGGCACATAAAAGGGGGCATCAGAGGAGACTGGGCACATAAAAAGTGGCACAAGAGGAGGCTGGGCACATAAAAGGGGGCATCGCAGAACTAGGCACATAAAAGGGGGCATCAGAGGAGACTGGGCACATAAAAAGTGGCACAAGAGGAGGCTGGGCACATAAAAGGGGGCATCGCAGAACTAGGCACATAAAAGGGGGCATCAGAGGAGACTGGGCACATAAAAAGTGGCACAAGAGGAGGCTGGGCACATAAAAGGGGGCATCGCAGAACTAGGCACATAAAAGGGGGCATCAGAGGAGACTGGGCACATAAAAAGTGGCACAAGAGGAGGCTGGGCACATAAAAGGGGGCATCGCAGAACTAGGCACATAAAAGGGGGCATCAGAGGAGACTGGGCACATAAAAAGTGGCACAAGAGGAGGCTGGGCACATAAAAGGGGGCATCGCAGAACTAGGCACATAAAAGGGGGCATCAGAGGAGACTGGGCACATAAAAAGTGGCACAAGAGGAGGCTGGGCACATAAAAGGGGGCATCGCAGAACTAGGCACATAAAAGGGGGCATCAGAGGAGACTGGGCACATAAAAAGTGGCACAAGAGGAGGCTGGGCACATAAAAGGGGGCATCGCAGAACTAGGCACATAAAAGGGGGCATCAGAGGAGACTGGGCACATAAAAAGTGGCACAAGAGGAGGCTGGGCACATAAAAGGGGGCATCGCAGAACTAGGCACATAAAAGGGGGCATCAGAGGAGACTGGGCACATAAAAAGTGGCACAAGAGGAGGCTGGGCACATAAAAGGGGGCATCGCAGAACTAGGCACATAAAAGGGGGCATCAGAGGAGACTGGGCACATAAAAAGTGGCACAAGAGGAGGCTGGGCACATAAAAGGGGGCATCGCAGAACTAGGCACATAAAAGGGGGCATCAGAGGAGACTGGGCACATAAAAAGTGGCACAAGAGGAGGCTGGGCACATAAAAGGGGGCATCGCAGAACTAGGCACATAAAAGGGGGCATCAGAGGAGACTGGGCACATAAAAAGTGGCACAAGAGGAGGCTGGGCACATAAAAGGGGGCATCGCAGAACTAGGCACATAAAAGGGGGCATCAGAGGAGACTGGGCACATAAAAAGTGGCACAAGAGGAGGCTGGGCACATAAAAGGGGGCATCGCAGAACTAGGCACATAAAAGGGGGCATCAGAGGAGACTGGGCACATAAAAAGTGGCACAAGAGGAGGCTGGGCACATAAAAGGGGGCATCGCAGAACTAGGCACATAAAAGGGGGCATCAGAGGAGACTGGGCACATAAAAAGTGGCACAAGAGGAGGCTGGGCACATAAAAGGGGGCATCGCAGAACTAGGCACATAAAAGGGGGCATCAGAGGAGACTGGGCACATAAAAAGTGGCACAAGAGGAGGCTGGGCACATAAAAGGGGGCACAAGAGGAGGCTGAATTTTTTTCCGCCCTGGGCTCTGCTAGGTCTAGAAACTGAAGTGGTCAGTGTGCCCTCTGATTTCTGTTTATGTTTTATGGTGTTTATAGCCTGTAGGTTTTGTATTGTTCCTGGTTTTCATGTTGTTATTGTAGCTCCCAGTTCACATGCTCTTTTTACCTGTATTCTGTTGTTTGCACTAATAAATACTTTTGGTTTTTTCACCCTCGTCTGGTTATTATTAGTGCTTCGTTTCACATGGGGCTGTCTTCCAGGGATCGTGACCTGCTGTGTGTCCTTCTGCACAAGCCTATCCCCACCATCAGGGGCTCTAGAGAAGACTGCTTCTTAAAATAGGAATGAAAGTTATACAGGATTACAGGGATCGAAACTCGAGGCTGGTTCCAGTAACAGGTAACTCACAGCCAGAGATCTTATCCATTTGGATTAAATACAGACTTAAGTAAGTTTCTAAGTAATTATGTAAACAAAGCTGAGAGTTAGTTGAAAATATATAAAAGGCATCAGCATACGGATACCAGTCACACTTCAGATTCTTCTTTTACTTGGTAAGTGCATACTAGGGGTTATTGGATTTAAGGGAAATCTCTGTGGTGACATTGAGCCTGATTCACACTTAAGAAGCTTCTGCTTCTAGATTGGTACGTAGATATCGCAGTCGAGGCCTTTAAAGACTGCACTCAGGGATTTACGTCCATAGAGGCGGCGTTATGCCGCCTCGGGGCGTTTTTAGGAAGAAGTGGAAGGGGAGAGGCGCAATGTCTGTACGGACATTGCACGGAAAGATAAGGTAGCCCTATGGCACTCGTAAATGCCATAAGGTACCTAAAAACGGGGCGGGAGGAATGACGACGGGTTGGGGGTTGAAAAACTCTCTGTATAGTGAATGATGTTCCTCATGCTGCTTTCAGATCACCACCGGCAATAAGCTGGGTTTTTCAACCCCTATTGCCGGGTGAACTGCAGGGGCCAAAAAACACCCCCTGTTTTAAGTCCATGTCTAACCTGCGAGTCTTTCACCCTGCAGGGTTGACCCGGAAAATTGCTGGTTTGTAGGGGTGGTTAATGCCATAGAAATAGTACTCAAATCCCTTAAATCACTTTTTATTGTAGGTGAGACCCGGGATGAAAAACCCGGGTGGCACCTTACACATTACACCCCTTCCCGGGTCACACCTGGGAAAAACCCTTCTTTTTTCCCGGGTCATTAGACCTGGGTCCAGGCAGAGGGGACCTTTCAGATCACCACCAAAAACACGGGTTTTAGCTGAGACCTGGGTTTTTGGCGGTGATTTGAAAGGGGTGTGAAATATGTTGAGAAGAGTTCTTATATGACCTATATCTGTACTGGTGTAACAGCATTTCGAGACTTAAGCCCCATACATGCAGTCCAATAAATCGTATGAAGGTACTTGATACAACCGGCAGGTACAATGATTGGACTGTGTGTACAGGGAATATTGCAAACAATAATGTTTATTACCTATATATGTATGTGCTGCACATCTGATTTGATCTATTGGTACAATGTCTAGTTTTTTTCTTTTCTTCACCCCAACATTGGCCCTGAATCAGAGTTTGAAATTAAGAGAGGAAAGTTACTCCTGGGCTAAACCATGTTGATTTCAGGGGAGTCATATTCATTTTATTCTGTGCATGCAGGGAGAATAATTTGCTTTTGTTTATTGCACACAGATACTGACCAGCTTCACTTTCACAGGGCCAGCGTGACCCGCTTTGCGGGAGGGGAGAGGCTGGAAGCACATGATGGGGAAAACTGAGGGGGGCTGGAGCAGGGGCATTTTTAGAAATGAAGGGGCCCTTGTGCAGACGGGCCCCCCTCCCCTTCTTCCCAACCCCGTCTATATCTATACAAACGGTGACAGTCTCCACCAGCCTACCATTCCCAACAGTGCACTGCGCGCGGGCATCACGCGGGGATGTCAGGCTGCACTGCACTGCACGGCCTCACGCTCTGCAAACAGGAGAGGAGCGTGAGGCTGCGAGTGCACTGTTGGGAATGGAAGGCCGGTGGGGACCATCACCGTATGTACAGATATAGGTGGTACTGGGATCCTCCATTGGGTGGGGGTGTCACCTACCATTCCCAACAGTGCACTGCGCGCGGGCATCACGCGGGGATGTCAGGCGTGCGTGCACTGCACGGCCTCACGCTCTGCAAACAGGAGAGGAGCGTGAGGCTGCGAGTGCACTGTTGGGAATGGAAGGCCGGTGGGGACCATCACCGTATGTACAGATATAGGTGGTACTGGGATCCTCCATTGGGTGCAGGGTGAGTGTCACGGGCGGCCCCCTTGTCTGCGGGGGCCTGTGTGCACTGCACACTCTGCACCCATGGTAGATACGCCACTAATTTATAGCCTCACTGTCCCGGCAGTTGCCGTCCGAGGCTATAAATATAAGCCCTGTAATGAGGCCCGTCATTCGCCGGAGGACACCGTTAATAAAAAAACAATCTTCTTTGTAAATGTTTTTAGAAACTGTGTTCTTCTTTGTAAATGTTTTTTTACAAAAAAACACACAATCACACAAAATCATAGAGGGAGGGACATATATTGAAAATATTTTTATTGTTGGATCATTTGTTTACTGTAATTGGCAGGGGTTAGAATGTACTGAGGGACAGTGGTTCATCCGTTGGCAGGGACGCTTTATTCTTAACAGAGGGACACTGGTTAATATTTAGGCAGGGACAGTGTGTAATATGGATGGAGGGAAAGTGTTTAGTCTTAAGGGGGGACAGGTCAGGTTTCATTGAGACAGAGGGACTGTTATGTAGTGTAGCGTTAGTGGGTCACACTGTGGTTGCGGCAGCATTCCATTAACCCTTTGCATGCTGCCACTTGGTGTACTATAAGGCAAAGCATGCCCTGGAATACAAAGGCATGCTCTGCCTTAAAGTACTAGGTGGCACAGCATGCTAAGGGTTAATTGGTAGTCGCATTAGCCATTTTTTTATTTTTTTTACATTCAACAACGATGAAGCTTAATTGCAGAGAACAAACCCTTCTACTGTACATAGAATGGCATGATTAACACTGTTACAAATAAATTATCCAATGGCAGATTTCCCATTAGGCCCAGGAGAGACCTGCAAAGTAATGCCACATGCTGGGAGGTGGTTACACCTACTGACAGTGGGCACAAGTGACACTGGTATATGCTTATTGACAGAAGGTACAAAGGCTATGCCTTGACTTTAAGAGTGTCCATGGGTCTCAGGGCTTTCCCGTCAAAGTCCAATTTCAGTATGCCTGGTCGGGCGAGCCATTCTATCACACAGGGTGTGCCCCTAGATGACTTAAAGTGGGGCACCCAGTAGGGCAGCCCCACTTTAGATTATGCAGCCCTCCCCCTGGGCCATGGTCACATACACTGCGGCTCTCACAGTCACAAGCGCCGACATCTCTATTCATATCATTATATGAGGTAGCGTTATTCATTGAAATAGATTTGGTCCTACAGGGCTCCCATAGGAGCCTATATTCCCAGTACTATTCATCTCAATGATGAGATGAATAGAGATGCTGGCACCTGTGAGGAAGGAGCGTGAGGGAGAAGATAGTAAGGTAAGAAAACACTTTATGAAAAAAGATTTTAGTAAATAATATAAAGGTGGCACATAAGAAGGCTGACACTTATAAAGGGGGGCACAAAAGGAGGCTGACACTTATAAAGGGGGCACAAAAGGAGGCTGGCACTTATAAAGAGGGCACAAAAGGAGGCTGGCACTCATAAAGGGCACAAAAGGAGGCAGCCACTTATAAAAGGGGCACTAAAGGAGACTGCCACTTATAAAGGGGTTACAAAAGGAGGCTGACACTCATAAAGGGGGCATAAAAATAGGCTGACACTTTTAAAGGGGGCACAAAAGGAGGCTGACATATAAAGGGAGCACAAAAGAAGGCTGGACACATATAAGGGACACATGGAGGCTGGGAACATATGGAGGCTGGGCACACAACTGGCATAGGTGGTTGACTGGGCACATAGGCACATACTATTTTCTTTTTTCCACCCCAGGCTCTGCTAGGTCTAGAAACGGCACTGTGCCTGGTTCTGATTTCCACAATGGACCTGTCACTCAGAAAGGTTTTATGAACAATGTAATAGTGGGTGGGAAGAACCTTAATGTTGTGTTCTGTCATGCTATAGTCTGACCCTTAATTCTGTAACTGCCAACTAACAAACTAAAATCAAATAACAAAGAGAGCGGTCCGGTGCTCCAAACAAACATTATATATCACTTTGTGTCAGCACATACATGAAAAAAGCAAAAAATAAATAAACAGTGCTTAGAGTATATTTTGATACATTTATTCAAAACAGCTCATGTTCTCTATATAAACAAAGTATAGATAAAGCCATAATAGAATCATAAAAATCATCAACCCCTATTAATCACTTTCTGCAGATGATCCAAAGGGCCGATTCAATTAGCCGCGATGATGGGAAAAAGCTTGCGGTGCAATTTTTCCTGTCATATACAGTATGAAAACTAAGCAAATTTGTATACCCAAAAAATAAGCGGAATTAGCTTTGCACCGCAAATAACGCCGGTACAAAGCTATTTGAATCAGACACAAAGTGGAGAAATTAAGTTGCACTATAAAGTCTTTCAAAGCATGTAATATCCCAATTGTAATACAGAATCAATGCACAGTACTGGTTACTGAGTAAATAAAAAATGCCACATCCAGTTAGAATTGATAGGCAGCACTTCCAGAACAATATACTCCCAATATGAACGTATCTTGTTATACAGCTATATTTATTGAGGTTTAAGAGTTTTTAGGAGGCTAGAGCAAGTGGTCAGGTCAAGGACAAACAGTGGCTCATGGGTGCAAGTGATAGAGAGATAGAACTCAATGAGAGGCATTAACATGGCAAGGAAGCCTGACAGAAAATGACCTACTCCAGCCCATCGGGCAGATCCTCGGTCACTTGCGACTCCATGGTAGGTATCAGTAAGGCAACATCCTGCCGGTAGATGGAAGTTAGTTCCCTACTGGGAAGCCTCAAGCTCAGCTATGATTGGTAGCTCCTTTGATAGGTGGTAAAAGCAGCATCTCTGTATGTTTAATATATTTCCAGCATACTCAGAGTACTGATGCACAAGTACTTTTAGAACTTTATAGCCAAATTCCAAGTTCAATAGCAGGAGTGAAGCAGTTAAGGAACCTTGATGCGTTTCTTCAGTAAAAACTGATTTCCTACGAAGGTATACAAAGTTAGGACATAGAGTCTTATTTATACTGTTGATTAAGCTTAATTGCAAACAGAGAATTTAACCCTTTCAGATTTTCAAAGGCATAGTTTCTTTTATAATAATAATAAAAAAATGATCAATACTTTGAAGAGGAAAATCTTATATACAATAATATAAATGTTTTGTTTTTGGAGGAATATCTCCCTCTTTTTTTTATTCAGCAGCTGGAGTATATTTAATACTTTATTTCCACCACCTCAATTAGCTCTTCAGCTTTTGTTTGTGATTCATATATAAAAAAGCGTTGACAGTCTCCGGTTAGAAAATCCTCATTCTGAAATAGGGGCATCCAAAAGTTCCTTGTCAGATGTCCCTATTTCAAATACTCCCCACTTTAGAATTTTTGTTTTTTAGAATGGGTGAGTATGACGATCAGCATACTCACCCATTCTCATTCGGAAATACCGCCGTTGCCGATATCCTGCCTCTACCGCCTGACCGCAGGGAAAGGTGAGTAACCTCTCCAGGGTATGGGGAAGGGAGGGTTAGGGTCAGGCTGCAGGGGAGGGAGGGTTAGGGTCAGGCTGCGGAAGATGGCGAGTTAGGGTCAGGCTGCCAAGAATGGAGGGTTAGGGTTAGGCTGCGGGGAAGGAAGAGTTAGTTTTAGGATAATGAGAAGGGAACTGGCTGGGAGGAAACGGCCCTATCGAAATAGGGCCGTTCTAAGCGGGGACCCACACCCATCCATAAAAAGGAGGTTTAGTTCACAATATAGATCTTTTGGGTTAAGCTCACCTGCCCAGAATCAAGACACCTCCTGTAGGTGAGTCCCTATCAGTTTGCTATATGTGTACTCTGGAGGTCTGTATTAAGACACTCCTGCCATTTGAAAAGTGTGCAGTAACAAGAAAACACAGGCTGCGCTTGTAATCAAATATATGAAATGTGTGTAAGTGTATCAGGCCTTTAACCCCAAACGCATTTCTCGCACATTTAACTCCCTACTGAGCCCTCCTGTGCAATATCCACCATCTACCATCAATGCTCAAGATTTTGCAGTGTACTTTAAGGACATGAATGACAAGATTAGAATTGGCATCCTCCTCCTTATCATCATCATCATCATCAGATAACATACTACTCAGTCCCTTTCATCCACACCCAGGCATCATGTCCTCATTCCAACACCCAAATGAAGAAGAAATATCTGCACTTTTCTGCTCTTCCCACTCTGCTACCTGTCCTCTTGATCCTGTACCTTCACAGAGCAGTCAATGTCTATCTCCTGTGCTTACTCCTATCCTAACTACAATCTGCAATCTCTCTCTCTCTCTACTGGTATCTTCTTCTCTTTATTCAAGCATGCACTGATTACCCCAATTCTGAAAAAACAAAACTCTGACCTCAATTCTCCCTCAAATTATAGTCCTATTCTTCCTTGCCCTGCAAAGCTTTTGAAAGACCTGCCTACACTCGCCTTTCTAGCTTCATCTCCTCACACAATCTTCTGGATCCTCTTCAGTCAGGCTTTTGTTCCCGGCACTCAACAGAAACTGCACTGACCAAGGTGGTCAATGACTTAATCACTGCTAAATCTAAAGGACACTACTCTCTCCTAATACTACTGGATCTTTCTGCTGCTTTTGATACAGTTGACCACTCTCTTCTCATTCAAATGTTACAATCGCTGGGTATCCGGGACACAGCTCTTTTCTGGTTCACATCCTACTTATCTAATCGCTCTTTCAGTGTTCGCTTTTCTGGATCCACATCCCCTGCTCTTTCTCTATCTGTTGGAGTACCGCAATGCCCAGTGTTGGGTCCATTGCTATTCTCTATTTATACAACTTCCCTTGGAGAGCTAATAAAGTCATTTGGATTTCAGTATCATCTCTATGCAGATGAAACGCAAATCTACCTATCCACCCCTCTACTCTCCAAACTTTCAAACGCTCCCTCAAAACTCACCTCTTCAGACAAGCTTATCAAATTCCACAACCTACTTAACATTTGTCTACACTATTTACAACAACTTTATTATATGACCATCACTTCATGATTAAACCAAACTTGTTCTCTTTCATTATATGCAAAAATTCCCCTTATTTCTGTTACTAACACTGCTGTGTGACTGGATCACACAGAGCACTGAGCACTTTTACCATGCAATCTGGCTGGTCCGTTGTGTGATTATATAGCACTTTCCCTTATGTATCAATCCCTAATATCCTATAGAGTGTAAGCCTGTGGCAGGGCCCTCTTACCCACCCAGTCTGTCTGTTACCACCCAGTCCTGTTATAATGATGGTTTTAATTGTAAAGCGCTACATAATCTGATGGTGTTATATAAAAACCTGTTACTAAATAAATAATAAATAAATAAATAATTATATAAATGGAAATAGGGTCGCCCTAGCCAATTTGGTGCCCTAGGCAAGATTTGGTTGGTGCCCCTAACAGAAAATCATATATATAATCATACATATATCACAAAGGCTCCCTGCCCTATTATTTAGGTAGGCAGCTGACTGAAGATTGGCACCACTCTGCTTTACAAGAGGCAGGAGCTACTATTTATATGCTAGGTTTCCTTTTCTGCTCTGGGGTGCCCCTGCCTGACATAATGCCACTATAGGCGATTCACCTATACTGCCTATAGCTAGGGCCGGCCCTGAATGGAGAGGTGCAGCCAAGCACCAAACGTGACCACTGTGTAACTACAAGGAACAAAAAAGAGATCCGGCGCTCCAAACAAACATTATGTAACACTATTTACACTTGCACACATTTCATATATTTGATTACAAGCCTGGCCATCCTCAGGGTTTGTGTTTCTCCCCTTGTGTCTGGCTGGCGGTCTACGGCTCGATACCATTAAGAGTGGGCAATGCTACAAGACCTGCTACTGGCCTGCAGTCAAATTCATTGCACCCTCAGGGGCTCTGGTGAAAACCTGGCCAGTAGTTAGACTTCATGCCCTGGTTCTCCATTCTTTAAAGAGATATAAGCATTCCTTTTTAATGCAAATTTACAGACTTCTGTACATCTGGAAATTTCCATACACTTGAATTGAAAATCTTATGGTAGCCTCTGGTGTTCAGAAGATAGGCCATGCAAGTGGGAGTGGTTATAATGTAAACACAAAAATGTCATGATAGTGCAGTAATTGAGGATCTAGCTAAATGTTTTGCTCGGGGATCCGATTACATAAAATTCTTAAATTCTTGTCACACAACATAAGATATATATGAAAATTAGGTGACGTTCACTTGACAGATGAATCAATAATTGCGGGATGAGAAGTAGGGCTTGTCTAGTAAATCCTTATAGGGTAATTTAGTCAACTAAATAATCCAGTTATCCTTTTATTACCCATTGCGGACTAATCTGTAACCAGTAAAATGATCAACATATTGAAAGAACAGATTACTACAGTGTGACAGACGCTAAGTTCTCCAAGTACACCAAGTACGCTAAGCACGGAAGTCTTCTGTAAAATGGTTCAGTGCCATTATCCCAGCTGACTGATGCTGCATTTCGTGAGGACATCAGGTGAGGTGAGGTGAGATACACATGGGGTGGGCAGAGGCATGTACAGTAAGGGCTTGGCTATTCCGTGCGGAATACTTAAGGTATTGTCCATATAGTGGATCCCCAATCCTTACATAGGAAAGCGGTGGGGAGTGCCCTGCCCTAAGTGTGAATCTGGTCCAATAAGATATAGGAAAACTAATACACAACAAGTTTTGGTGTTTCCCTCAAGTTTTGGATTATTATTATTTATTTACTTATTTAATAAATAAATATCCCATCATTTACTTTTTATTGTACAATATGAAATGAATGGCTCTAAAGATGGTGATTTTTAAAATGTTACAGTAAAGACATCCTCTCTCTCTCTCTCTCTCTCTCTCGGGCAAATTTACTAAGCTGCGGGTTTGGATAAGCGGAGATGTTGCCTATAGCAACCAATCAGATTCTAGCTCTCACTTTCTTTTTACATAATAGAGAATGTTGGCTGAAATCTGATTGGTTGCGATGGGCAACATCTCCACTTTTGCCAAACGCGCAGCTTAGTAAATCTGGCCCTCTCTCTCTCTCTCTCTCTCTCTCACACACACATACTCTTTCTCTCTCTCTCTCTCTCTCTCTCTCTCTCTCACTCTCTTTCTTGCTCTTTCTCTCTTGCTGTCATTTATTCTTTTGTTCTTGCATGTATTTCATGATTGATTTCTTATTCAGACTCAAGTGAAGAAGAATTATCTCAAAATGAAAAAGAAGCTCCAAATCCACAATGGTCAGACACAGATGACAATGTGCACTCTTTCTTTGACTAATCTCATTAATGGGAGGTTACAGCTGCATCAACAAAATTCTTCCTCATAATATGCCAATATTTTAGCCAATTTAAGGCCTCCTGCTAAAAATTTTTGGCATAAAGTGCAGTGTAATAGAGGAGATTGTTTTTTTAAGAATACAATTGATGGAAAAGTTATAAAGAGCATAATAATAATACTCATATGACAATATCTAGGAAGCTGCTATAAGATGCAACATTGTTTTATACATGTCTACAGATCTCAATACAGTTATACATACAAAAACTCTGTAACACTCACGTAGTAAAGCAGATGGGTCTGTATTCCTGTTTACTGGATTAGTCTAGATCATAACGGTATCAAAACTTAGTGTGTCCACAGAATTCTGGTCCTTGCTCTTTGCTACCTAGTATCCTCCCACCCTCCTACCAGTGCCAATGTAGCAATGGCACAATATAAGGTAGCAGACAGTGTAGCAGAAAATATGGTGTAGCAGACAATGAATTATAGTGTGCTGGCCTTGATGGTGTATTCATTTACTTTATAATAAAGAGAACAGCTTGATGGAAAATGGTAGTGTACATTAACGCAAAATTTATATATGTCCATCCATGATAAGCTTTATTATCACATTGAAACACTGGCAACATGTTCTTGCTTACAAAAAAAACATTGTGACTGGGAAAAACACACTTTTACATGGTGTAATACAGATATTATTTAACGGTACCAAAGAAACAAGGAGATTTATGATGTCATAGGTGGCATATCATAGAATTTTAGCTGTAATTTTGTTTTTGGGGTTGTTGGTTGAGATATAGTTTTATTAATATATTATACAGCGGTAGGAATACTGCTTGTTATGGAATCATATTCATCCACTCTGTGTATCTCAATCAGTGAAGGGCCTACATTTATTGGGCCCTGAAGCTTGAACTGTTGGGGGCCACTTTGCAACCAGCAACAATAGGGCAACATCCAACAAGGTCCAAAGACCCAAATGTTGAAGAACAGGATGGTGGGGTGGAATCCTCAAAAAGGGCCGAGTCTGGGTAACAGTCAGTGACACTGACAGCAGCTCTCTCTTCTGCACCTGGTTACGTAATAAAAGCCATTGGAACTGTGGTTAGAGTATATGCCCCACAACCCTAGCAATTTGCAATAAAGATCTGTGCAATTTGAATTAACTCAAACCATTCCCCGGTCTTGGCCACCCAGGGGATTCTTCCAGTGCAATACTGGAAGTTGGTTTTATGACTTACTCACAATTGATCTAATAGTTCTATTGATTATTTAATATGGATTTGTATTTAATAATTAATGTGGATCTGCTGAATAATTCATCTACATTTCCCATATAGATCTATATCTATATAGATATGTAATTCATCTTGGTAATTATGTCTATATATGTATCATATGTATTTTTAATTATTGTTTCACAGTAATAAAACGAATATTGTTTTTATAAACTCAAATGCCGTTTTCAATGTTGATTATTTAAGCCAACTCATCGTGTTCTTATTAAATATAAAAAAGAAGGGAAGCCAAAGGGTGCAAACAGGTATCTGGAGAGAAGGGCAAATCACTCCCGACTCCAACTGGCACGTGCAGAACTGCCACCTGTCCACAGAATGACGGCTGTTTTGCAGATATACAGAAAAGGAATCCTTGTTCTTTTGCTGCCAAAGATCTCGCTACCCTCCTGCCAGTGCCCATGGGCACCATGGTTGGCTGTGTCAGAATATAAAAGTGTAGCAGACAATGAATTATAGTGTGCAGACCTTGATGGTAACAATATGGGACAGCACGGTGGCGCAGTGAGTAGCACTTGTGTCTCACATCGCTGAGGTCATGAGTTTATTTCCAATTCTAGGCCTTATCTGTGTTGAGCTTGTATGTTCTCCCTGTGTTTGTGTGGGTTTACACTAGGTGCTCTGGTATCCTCCCACACAACAAAAACATGCTGGTAGGTTAATTGGCTGAAAAAACCCGGGTTTTTGGTGGTGATGTGAAACCGCCACTTCTGGGAGACCCAGGTCAAGAGACCTGGGAATTGAACACGGGAAAAAAGAAGGGTTTTTCCCATGTTCAACCCAGGAAGGGAGGCAATGTGAAAGGACCAGGGTTGTTTTCAACCCGGGTCTTTCACTTTGCCTCCTGATTGGTGCAGATTTGTCCAACTCATCGTGTTCTTATCAAATATAACTTTTTGAGCACTGTACCCCTTTTTATTTGAGAGTTTTTGGTAAACCCCTTTTCTTGGGCTTTTGAGGTGGTTTACACACCCCTCTGTACAGCGGCTAAAAGTTTCATTAAATTAAAGCACCATATGTTTCCCTTTTTTTCTTTTTGCTTTAATCAGTTATCAAGTTGACTTATAAATGTCTGCATTGATGATTGTAAGCCTGATTCAGACTGAGATGTAGCCTGTAAAGCTGGCCACACATTAGAGGGATTATCAGATCGATAACACATTTATCGTGGATTTGGACAATTATCGCTCTTTCTGTGTGGGAAAGATTTTTTTTTCAAAACTGCAACAAAACCCCCCAAAAAACTAACCTATCTATCAGAATTCCCTGATTGATAATCAAACCCTAGCTGCAAATTTTTAGGTGTGTGGTGTTCTGCAGCGCTGAGCCCTTTCTCTCTCTGTGTAAAATGACTGCGCTACAGAACACCACACACTGATAGGCTGCAGTGTCCTCTCTCCCTCTGTCTGGGTAAACGGTGCAGCAGAACCTCTCACTATAATTTTCCCATTCATAATTTTTTTTATTTAGCCAGCTAATAGTCAAGATTGACAGGAGACCTAGGCAATCAGAAAGAGGCTGCAGCCAATCAATAGGCTATCTGTAGGCTTTCCTGCAGAGATATAGGTCCCTGATTCTCATTTGAGAATTTTTCTGGTATTTTTTCTTTAAAAAACGCATTTACGCAATCTACATAACATAAAGTTACATAGATAGCGTAAAATAGTTACTACGCATGCGTAGTTACTCTGCACCTAAACCTACGCTTGGATCAAGATAAATTCTCAAGTGAGAATCCAAGCCATAGTGTATAGTCTATGGTGGCGATATCGGGAACTTTCCCCAGGGTTGCCGACTCTTCCGGAATGTCCGAGACACTCCCGAAATTCTGGCGGTTCTCTCGGTATCCCGGGAGAGTCTGCAAATCTCTCGCAAGAGATACTAGTATATTAGTGTTGCTAGGGCCAGGGAGCTACTTGATGGCGCCATTAAGCCTCGTCCCGATCACTATTTCTGCTAAAACCGGGTAAGTATGAATCAGGGGCGGGGCTTAATGACGCAATTTGCATAAATTGCATAATTAAGCCCCACCCCCGTCAGCATTTCTAGCTTCCCTCTGGGACCAATCGCTCCAGTGAGTGGTTAAGACGGATTTTTAAAACTAACAATAACCATACCAGAAACACTTTAGTATGATTATTTGATATTATGGCAATGCTTGAAATATATCAGGCTCAAGCTTCCAATATTGTGTAGTTTGTGGCCATTTCAAAGATCAGATCTGTACTTCCACTTTCTGGCCGGAGTTTTCCCATCTGTCTAAATCCTTAATTATTGGCAAATAGAGCAGTACTAAAGTAATAAAAGCTTTGCATTCTGCTTTCATTACTATATACTGCTATACTTGACCATTATCAGACTGATGGGGAAGCTCCAGCCAGGAGGTAGAGGTTCCACACAGCATTGTCGGCCCGGAGCAAAGCAATGCACAGGGTTTCCTACCAACCCATTCACAGAAATAAAAATTTAACCAAAACTCTTGTACAACACAATCATTAAAACATATAAATGATAACTCAATACACTGTACTCCCTGCATTACACTGTGTCCACAAATCATCACACTGTTGCCTTTTCCTTGTGTGTTTCCATCTGTTTTTTCTGCCACATCTTTGTGTTTTCAGAAAGCCTTCAGTCCCCTCCTTGTTTGTGCCCAGCCAGCCTTCAGCCCCCTCTTTGTTTGTGCCCAGCCAGCCTTCAGCCCCCTCCTTGTTTGTGCCCAGCCAGCCTTCAGCCCCCTCCTTGTTTGTGTCCAGCCAGCCTTCAGCCCCTTAATTATGTGTACTGGATGGTCTAGATCATAAAGATTGCAAGTAGTAGTATTAAATTATGAAGGCATCATCAAGGGTGCAAACAGGTATCTGGAGAGAAGGGCAAATCACTCCCGACTCCAACTGGCACGTGCAGAACTGCCACCTGTCCACAGAATGACGGCTGTTTTGCAGATATACAGAAAAGGAATCCTTGTTCTTTTGCTGCCAAAGATCTCGCTACCCTCCTGCCAGTGCCCATGGGCACCATGGTTGGCTGTGTCAGAATATAAAAGTGTAGCAGACAATGAATTATAGTGTGCAGACCTTGATGGTAACAATATGGGACAGCACGGTGGCGCAGTGAGTAGCACTTGTGTCTCACATTGCTGAGGTCATGAGTTTATTTCCAATTCTAGGCCTTATCTGTGTTGAGCTTGTATGTTCTCCCTGTGTTTGTGTGGGTTTACACTAGGTGCTCTGGTATCCTCCCACACAACAAAAACATGCTGGTAGGTTAATTGGCTGAAAAAACCCGGGTTTTTGGTGGTGATGTGAAACCGCCACTTCTGGGAGACCCAGGTCAAGAGACCTGGGAATTGAACACGGGAAAAAAGAAGGGTTTTTCCCATGTTCAACCCAGGAAGGGAGGCAATGTGAAAGGACCAGGGTTGTTTTCAACCCGGGTCTTTCACTTTGCCTCCTGATTGGTGCAGATTTGTCTACTGTTGCTATGGCAACAGTAAACAAATCTGTTTCTAGAGTCGGAAAGGGGTGAAAAAAAAGTGCAAGTATAGGGCATGCTGATGCTTGTAGTTCTACAATCATCAGCATGCCCAGGGATGGCAGGGCATGCTAGCACTTGGAGAACCACAAGTGCCAGCATGCCCTGTCACTTGTGACAAACACATACCCCTTCTAGCACATTAATAAAATATAGGGCCGGCCCCTACCCTAAAAAATGCTAAACAATTACTGCCCCCTTTAAAAAATAAACACATTAAATACCGCTAATTAAATAAATATTACCGCTAATTGTTAACAGTAAAAAAAAAAAAAATTGTTACAAACTTACCGACCCAGGGGTATTCAGGACCACTGGAAACACTGCCGCTAACTGTTTACAGTCAAAAAATTATGAAAAGAGTTACAGACTTACCGGCCCAGGGGTATTCAGGACCACTGGCAACAATGCTTCTTTAGCCTCATCCGGGGGGACAGCGGACAGCGCACCGTAACATCACAGCCTGCCGCAGGACACATAATGGAGGCTGCGGTGGTCGCATTGACCCTAATGTTACCAATACACATTAGGGTCAATGCGATCGCCGCAGGCTCCATTATGCCCTATATTTTATTAATGTGATAGGAGCGGTATGCGTTTGTCACAAGTGACAGGGCATGCTGGCACTTGTGGTCTTCAAGTGCTGCCATCACTGGACATGCTGATGATTGTAGCACTACAATTGTTAAAAATCTTTAAAAATACACTAAAACCTGGAAAATTCCTAGTGATGTGAAAGGGTCAGACCTGGGAATTTCCCGGGTTTTTGGTGGACTTATGAAACACACTGCTCCCAGAAAAGTCCCGGGTACAAAATACCGGGTCTTTCTGGGAGGGTGATGTGAAAGCGGTATACATTTACCCTTATATGTGTGTATGTGTTAGGGACCTTAGTATATAGCTCCTATAGGGGCAGGGACTGATGTGAATGTCTGAATGTTTTCAGTAAAGCATTGAAAACAATTTGTGGCACTATATAAAAAAGCGTTAAATAATAATAACGGTATTTTACTTTACTTTATTATAAAGAAAACAGCTTAGCAACATGATATTGCATAAAAAAGCTTTATCGTAGCGATTCATTGTGATTGGGAAAAACATAATTTTACATGTTGTAATAGAGATAACATATAATGGTACGTTAGAACCAAGGAGTGTTATGATGTCATAGGTGGCATTCCATAGACTTTTAGCTGTAATTTTGTTATTGGGCTGTTGGTCAATATATAATTTAATTCATGTATCATAAAGCAGTAGGAATAATGCTTGTTATGGAATCATATTCATCCACTCCATGTATTTCTATAATTATACCAGTTAATAATTTGACTTAAAAAAAGCCAATATAAAGTATGTCAAACTTTAGTGGTGCTCATGTTAGCATATTTTTGCACTGCATATGCCTAGGATTTTCAGATTGCTTTCAAAGGTGCATTACAGGAGAGAAAAGGGGAGAACTAATGTAGCCCATTTACTGTAACAGTGCATTCAAGATCCCAATCCAGACACAAACATTTGCATAAGTAATCATAATTTCAACTCTACCATTTGCACCAGTTACTTGAACATGCTAATGACTGAGACTCCACAACTTACATAACAATTTATACCATGTCTCCATTACTTGCTTAATTGACCAAATCTATCAATTCAAACAGCGACAAATGGTACCATCTGCATTGTGCAGCAATTAGATTTAGACGATAGCGATAAAAGTGGATTAAGGAGAATAATAAATAACCTTTATAACTCTCAGCTGACAAAGGATTGTCTCCATATCAGGTGCGATGTCCCAGGGACAAGGTATTCTTCATATGACAATGACTCATCATTGAAGACAATAGGTAAAGGGCGTAGATGACATGTCAATCAAGATTTCAGGGCTATAGAGAGGCCATGAGGAGGAGGTGAGGGAGACACAGGTGGGAGAAGAGTAAGAATTACAATTCTTCATAGATAAAGGTCAGTGCAATGTCACTCCAGAAAAACAGTTCATTGTTTCCGTGTAGTCAGGTTCTTAGAAGGGATTTAAAAGTATGGTGCCCAAATGTCTGTTTTAGGAGAAGTAAGATACTAACTGACTAAGACGTCTGTTAAATAAATTCTTGTCTGCTCCTAAATAAATGTAAACAAATTCTTAGATAAAAAATCAGTTCAAAATAAGATTTAATTTAGAGGCAACAGAGAAGATTTTTTAAACCTCTTCACAGTTTGCTGTATCTACATATTTCTCAACTGGAGTTGGAAGAGATGGTATTAAAACTTCTCCTGTGCTGGATTCCACCTCCCTCTTTTGTTCCCTTCCCCCATTATAACCACTTGATGCCCATTCAGCGGAAGGGGCACAGCAACATAATTCTGCCGCCATTTGGTTTGTTTCAATGCCAGTTGTAAAACAGTTTCCCCATACTAAGACTTGCCCATTTATAAATGTACATTAAAAGAGGAAGGACTTTCAAAGAAATGTAGCAAATCTTTCTTTTACTATTTATCTTTTGCAGTATACAGTAGGCCGGCAATGATAAATGGTCCTTTTGGGGCCCAGAAGAATATGCTTTTTTCTGGGAGGACTAAACAACAGGTTTTACCACAATACCACAAACCCTATAAAAAAAAAGTGTTTACTATTGACAAATATACCATGGTAACCAAAAAGCCCTGCATCACTTCCCAGGAATACTTTGTCAGTGTTTGGAATGAACTTGTTTGGCTTTTTGAAAGTTAAACCTAGAGATATGAAACTACATATTCTTTGTAAATTTTCTGTGTAAGCTTTTGATGATTATTATATTTAAAGTTAACAAATATGAATGCTGTTTCTTTCCGTATCTTGACTAATGGCGTATATGCACTATACCAGTCCTGGCCAACCTGTGGCTCTCCAGTTGTTGTGAAACTATGCATCCCAGTGTTCTCTAACTATATAGGCATAGCTAACATCTTGCAAAGCATACTGGGAAGCATAGTTTCACAACACCTGGAGAGCCACAGGTTTTCCACATCCGCACTATGCAATATCCCCAGTGAGCTCCATAACACTGATGGGTCAGGTTATTGCATAGTGCATTTGTTCCCAAGTGTTCTCAGTCTAAGGTACCATAAGGGTCTCATTAATATTTCCAAGGCACCCCAAGCCAAAATATATACTGAGCAGATCCTCTTTTATAACTTACCTTTTTCTTTAGCTTTTGCACTGACTGGCCTTGGATGCACAGTGGAGTTGCAGAGAGAACAACGCATTACACAAGAAAAGGGGTATCAACCCACTGCCTTGTATTAATACTAATTGGACTCACCCGGAGGAGATCAGATTGATCAGAATTTCTAAACAATCTGATTAATAGTTGGAAGCTATTTATGGACCATTTTTCTCAGCATCCGACTAACCTAATCGTTCCATGTCCATCTATTATCATGCATAATTCTATAGGAACGGATCCAGATCCCTGCATGTTGTATTTACTTACAGGGGTCCCTGTCACTCCCCTCTCTCATGTGGGGTTCGGGACACTTATGTACCTTAACATGTACCTTAACTTCTATGTATGGATTTTCATCCGTCCGGAAGCGGATACATGCAAAACTGATGTTCCCCGACCCTGCATTTGCATGCCTATCTCTGCCTGTATCGTGGGAATTACGCATTCATAAGTGAAGGGTCGGCCCCTTTATCAGAATTTCTAACGTCGGAGCTGAGTTACGTTAGGCATTGGCGCGTGCATGCAGCAATGTTTCTCAGGGCCGCCATCAAGGGGGGACAGCCGGGACTATTATCCTGGGCCCGGACCTGATGGGGCCCCGCAGATACTTACCTGGTTATGTATCAGCAAGTATCGGCGGTATCCTACCACCGAAACTTGCTGCACAGTGCTACTCATTGCAAATCATGATCCATGTACTTTTATTATCCATGCCATGTACATGTAAAGAACTTTGGAATCTATAGTGTCTTCCAATCACCTCAAAACAATTGTTTTAAACAAACCTCACATTTGAACTTTTATTTTCTAACCAATAAAATAAAATAACACTGATATTCAATGGACCAAGCCCCTTTCTTTATGTTTCTGGATGTCTGTGTATTCTCTGTCTGGTCCTTATGCTATCCTGGCCTCACTGCCCTATTGTGACCTTATAAATCAGACAGGATAATGCGCAACAATGAACCAATGGACTCATACACAGTGATCATTGGAGAGAATGAGCTGTAGTAATTACCTTACAAAAGGAGAGATTAGCAGGAGCTATTGTAAGCAAATCTGTATGACTCTTCCTCTCCTCCCTCTTTCTTTGCCTCTCTATTGTAATGAAATCCCTTAGCAGCAAGACATTTTCCTCTATCTGTATCAATGGCTAATTGTTATTACTCTATATCTGTGTTTTAGAGTCTAGTAGGGGCCCATTGCCCAATGACCTGGTATTGTGGAAACAGCTCCTATTATCTTAGAAACATCTGTTCCCTCCAAGGGGACTTTGCTCTGATAGTACATAACAATTAAAATTTTTTTATTAGAGTTTCAAATTAGAGTTTCAACATTTTATGTGCTTAGCTAACATCTAATACATTATAATAATTGACTGTATAACACTAAGATATACTTTGAAATATATTTTGGAAAATTGTCTACACACCATAGGGCATTTCCACTTTTCCACTGAAGAAATCTTATGTTTTTCATATTTTGCCACTTTTGGAGAAGCATCTGTATGGGTTGATGAAACTGAGACCCAGGGGGCCCAAATAAGAAGATTTTACAATTGATCTCTCTTCTGATCTCTTGTAACTTTAATTTGCATATTATATAAGCCCTGGTACCTTTTATAATATTAAGTGTCCTTAGATACTATTTTCAGTATTGCCATATCCATGTTCTCGGTACTAATATTAAGTCACCAAAGTCACACCCGCACTCTTGCATTATCCAGTAACCAACCATGACATTCTGGGTTAGATCCTGACCAGGCATTAATTACGGTAGCGTAGCAGGGAGTGCACGCCCCCTGCACTCCATGCTCAAGGTAGTAAAATCTGGACACTTACGTGTCCAGATTCCTACCTTAAAATGTACAACTTGGTCTGCGGCCTTACGGCTGCAGACCTTGTCGTAATGGGGCTTCCCCCACCCTGTCCCCTCCTTTAAATGCCTATCTCCGCCTATATAGCACACAAACGTAACCTGCTGGCCTACAACGCACGCCGGCCGGTAAGCTCGCGCGTACGCATGCGCACATCATAGCTGACAGGGGAATTACGCACACGCGTAGCCCAGGATCTGGGCCTCTATCTTTAAAATAAAAATCAGAGAGATTTGCAAATATATGATAAGCCACCAGTCTCTGTTTTGGTGGTCCTAACTATAAAACCATCAGAGTCCAAACTTTGGGTCATATATGATGTATTTTTTAAATTGAGAGCAATAACTCACTCTGTGTGTGTGTGTGTGTGTGTGTGTGTGTGTGTGTGTGTGTGTGTGTGTGTGTGTGTGTATTTATATAAGAATGTTGGCAACAGAATATTGGTGCTCTATTATTAGATGTGACACAGGGTGAGGTATTTTAATTAGTGAAAAGCCTGCAAAGATAGACTCAGTACTGAACAATTTAGATTTTTGGGCACAATTTTTTTTCTTATTAAAGCCTTTTTTAAGAAACTGCTAGTATGGATGTAATTAACCTGCCTTAAAAATGTTTCTAAGTATTTGAAGGGTACTACAATACGGAAAGCCTTGTATACATCTGGCATGATCTTAATGCTAAAGAAGAAACAGCAGGTGTAACTTTAAAGCATGCCCATCCCATAGCACTCTGGTGTGGCCTTCAGTAAGATCCTGAGGACTGTGCATTACAGGAAATAACATCCTACTTATGGTTTAGCGCTTAAGTTTACAGCTAACGTAACTGTCAGGTACCATGTGCTCATGCTTAAATGTTTGACCTTAAAGTGGAAATTGTTGGGATTATTTGGAATTTGCCTCAGTTGACCACATTGTTTTGTAGATATTGTTGTTTTTCTTGAAATATAGTATTATGACATGCAGCAGAATGTAAAAGTCACAGTTAATTGGCATTTTATGTTGTTGGACACTTTGGGCAACAGTTGTATTGTTAAATTTGTTCTTTATATATTCTACTTATATTTGAACTCCCTGACAGTTTCATGTTGAGCCCTCTTGAATGCCATATGCTACATGCTTGCATTTAGTCCAACTAGAGCAGGATGTATATCCAGCACAATATGTTCAGTATAAAATACACACCTCTCATACACAAGAAAGTTCAAGAATTGCAAGAGAAAGCAGTCTACATTTCATCATTAATTATCACCTCATAGAAAACAGTGAAGTACAGATAGCAATAATTGCATTGGATGTACATAAGATGACAAATTCAAAGGTTCCTGTAGAAACAAAACATTTATCAATTACATTTTAACAACATCACAAAGAAAAGCAGCTGGTAAAGTGTGAATCTCAAAAATGTAAATATTACAAATTGCCATAAGAAAATGCTTCACATTTATTGCTGCCTTAGTACATGCCTTCCAAGTAAATGACCCTTTTAAAGTAATACCACCCCCAATACACATACACACACCTGTTTAAACTGTTTGTTTGCTCAGAATGACTGTCACACTGTATAAAATCTAGCAGGAAGGTGACAGCACAAGGTTGTCATGTTTGTAACAAGGAAACAGGAGAAAGACCTCCTGGTACTAGAACTCAACCAGATACAAATGAAATAGTGACTGGTTTTATCTTATCCACATCATAGTAAGCCTAGAAAATAAAACAAAATTCAGCTAGGTCGAGATAGGGGCTATTTCTCTCGATAATTGTGCAGATCACACAATCAAGTCACAGTTTCAGCAGATATCGGGCCATATTCACAGATCCATTGTAACGTGAAGTTACGTTCAAATTTTTAGGTACGGTTAAAGTGCGCATGCATAGTAACTTTATTTACACAGGTAGCGTAGAATAAACACACGTAAATGCTATAGGCACGGACATGTGAATCGCACTTGGGTACATACGTACGGATGGGTGGGGTTAAAATACGTACCTGAAAAGTTGTGTAAAAGAGGGTGGGCATTTAAATGAGTTTTTGAGGGCGCGGTTACATAGAATGCACATAGGGTATACATATACGTACGTATGTACACACGTAAAGTTAGAGGTGGTCTATGGAGCCGTACGTCTACAATTGCACTGCTGTGAGAGGGGAGTGTCATGGGTGTTGGTGGGTGTTGCCTTGCTACATGTGTGCGTATAATTGCGTACTTTTAAAAAACGGATCTCTGAATACGGCCCATCTTCCCACTGTGCACCCTCCAACGATGTTGCAGAATTGTCTGCAACAATTACTGTTTCATTTTGGGAGCTCCTAATTTTTGCGATCAATGATACACAATGTCTTTCACAGGATAGTAGAAGAACTGCATGATGGGAACAAATAAAGATCAATCCAGATGGTAATCTTTTCAGTGTATACTCTAAAACAGCGCGTACACAATTGTTTCCTAAAACAGTAACAATGCTGGTTCATCCAAGTAAAAAAAACTATACATTAATGGCAATCAATTACTTCTTTATCATAATAACAGGCAACAGGAAAATACAGTCATACCTTAAAACCACAAGTTGGCCAGTGTTATCCAAGGTTTTGTCATTTGTTGTATTCTCTGCATAGCATTAATGCATCACTTAATATTTTCAGTTCTGTATTCTTAATCTTATATAAGAGAAAGTAGAGTGGGGATTTTTACATAGGGAATTCTATAGTTCCCAAATTTTTCCCAAATTCCTAAAGCTGGCAGTATATAAAGCTGAAAAGGGGTAAAGTGTAGCTGTCATAGCTTCCAGTAATCTATGTCAGATATCTGGATGTCAAATATATTTATTTATTTAATTTATTAACAGGTTTGTATATAGCGCCCACAGATTACATAACACTTTACAGTTTAACAATCAGTATAAACACCATTGGGTAATAACAGACAGATTGAGTGGGTAGGAGGGCCCTGCTTATAAGCTTACACTCTATAGGACAGTGGGTTTGATACATAGGGACAAGTGCTATATATGACACAATGTACCAGCCAGGGTGTATGGCAAAAGTGCTCTCAGTGCTCTGTATGATCCAGCCACACAGCATTGCTAGTAAAAGAAATGAGGGAATTGTAGAATAGAAAGAGAGGAGAGTGTGCGGTTTTGTGTTAATAATGTGTAAAAAGGCAGAAGTGGTTGTTAATATGGTACTTAATGCTTAGGTTGTGGAATTTGATAAGCTTGTCTGAAGAGATGAGTTTTAAGGGAACGCTTAAAAGTTTGTAGAGTAGTGGATAGTTGCCTTAATGGGCAAGGAAGGTTATTCCAGAGAGTGGGTGCAGCCCGGGAGAAGTCATGTAACCGTGAATCAAAGCATTTATGAAGTGCAGAAGTGAGATCTAAATCTTGTGATTTAGGGCTGGATCCAGACCTTGTTAAGTGCATGAACTTAGTTACTCAAGGGCTAAACCATGTTGATTTCAGGGGAGTCATAATTCATCTGTTGCAAACAGTATTAGAGTTGAGAGGTGATGTTTCCTAGCCCAAATCTAAATAACAGTGTGATGGTAAAGCTGGTCAGTATCTGTGTGCAGTAAGCAATTCAAAGATATATCCCTGCATGCAAAGAATACAATTAACTTGGCTCCCCCTGAAATCAACATGGTTTAGCCCTTGAGTAACTAAGTTCATGCACTTAACAAGGTCTGGATCCAGCCCACTGTTCTAAAGACTAGTTTACCCTTTCTGTCTGGCTATTTGATTGGGGATGACATCCAGAAGACAAATTAACCTGTATCCCCAAACTCTTGCAGAAAGATCTCCAGAAAGCCGCCACAAATTGGGATCCCTGGTCAGAAATGATCTCCATAGGAAGCCTGTGGAGCCTAAACATGTTTGACAAACAGACCAGACAGATAATGGAATAAAATGTGCCATCTTACTGAATCTGTCTACCTGTCTACCACTACCCATATCGAGGTGAATCTCTGGGAATAAGGGAGATTCGTGATGAACTCCATGAACAAGTGTGTCCAGGATGATTGGGCACTGGGAGAGGCAATAGGTTTGCCTTGTTCTTAGCACAGAGGACACAAGAATTAACAAAGTCCTTGGCATCTTGTGTCATGGAAGGCCACCAAACAGACCAGGACAGTAATTTCAAGGTTTTCTGAATTTCAAGATGCCCAGCCGATCTGTATAATTGTTTTCTAGGTTTTCTGAGATCTTTGGGAACAAAGAGACGACACATTGGTTTTTGCTTAAGAGCTTGTCCCTAGACCGAAAGTAACCCAGCAATAATGGATGTCGGAGGAATGATAGGTAAGGAAAGGGGGGCCATGCTCTGGTAAAAATGAATGGGACAAGGCGTCAGCTCTGTGATTTAAAAATCCAGCTCTATACATGATGATAAAATTGAATCTCATGAAGAATAAGGCCCAGTGTGCCTGTCGAGGGTTTAAGCGCTTGGCAGATTCAATGTATGCAAGGTTTTTATAGTCTGTGAGGACAGTGAGGACATGTGCTAAACCCTCAAGTCAGTGACTCTTCAAATACCATTTTGATTGCTAAAAGTTTCCGATTTCTGATGTCATAATTTGAGATTCCCATGAACCGTTGAATGGCCTTCAAATCTGTCGGTTGCTTCCATTGAAGAATGACCTTAACCTTGTAAGGGTCCATGGCAAATCCCTGGGGAGAAATAATATACCCCAGAAAAGCTACTCTGGAAACCTCAAATTCACAAATTTTGCATTCAACCTGAATTCCCGGAGGCGGGCAAGTGCCTGTTTAACATGGCTCCAATGTTCTTCAAGTTAGGGAGAGAAGATTAAAATGTCATCTAAGTAGACCACTACGAATTTCCTCAGGAAATCTCTTAACACGTCATTAATGAAATCTTGAAAAACGGCTGAAGCATTGCACAGACCAAATGGCATCACCAAATATTCATAGTGGCCTGAGTGTGTATTGAATGCCGTTTTCCATTTATCTCCCTACCTAATGTGTAGCAGGTTATATGCACCACAAAGATCGATCTTGGTGTAAATAACCACATCTTTAAGATAACCACATCTTTAAGATGTGGCCAACAATATGTTGGCCGCACCACACGTATAATTCATACTCGCTTTGGGGAGCACAGGAGAAATATTTTAACCTTTAAAAAAAATCACTGCCTTAGTAAACATGTTTCTAATTGTAGAGGAGGAGGTTTGGGGGGGTATCTCTCTTATTATTTTGGAACAAGTACCCTCCACTCCTTGTGGAGGAGATAGGTACAAAACTTTATGTAGGAGAGAAGCATTTTGGATTTTTAATTTAAATACTTTGTTTCCTTTTGGTTTAAATGATTGTATAGAATTGAATAACATTTGAGTAGGTTGGCCTCTATATATGTCTTAAATTGGTGTCCCCATTTACTTTATCATATTTTATTTTATTTATTTTATTTTATTTATTTATATCCCATCAAATTTGGGAACATTAATTGATCGAGTGGCTAATTAATTAATTAATATATCAAATGTATCTTGATATTCAATGTATTTAGTTATTCATTTGTATCTATAC
>WWET01003148.1:57362-72001 GCA_011038615.1 Limnodynastes dumerilii | reverse complement strand
ATACAAAATATATATAATATAATTATATGTATAAAAAAATGATCATATAATGCATTATTTTTTAAATACATTTTTAGTGAAAGTGGAAATGTTACATTATTTCATCCTGTCTGATTTTGGAATTGCACATTGCCCAATAGCAATTATACAAGGTTACTTAACATCACTGTACTCTGTGACCTGCAAAGTTCCTTCTAACTCTAATATGCATAAAAGGATTACACAGTACACAATGTAGCATTTCCTTGTCTTACAATTTGTGCCCCAGGCATGCCAAATGAACTTGTAGTTTCCAAACACGAAGTGCTGAATGACAATGTGGTTAATTGCTTGCTAAATTCTGCCTTTCACCTTCTTCACCCAGATATAAATGGCAATGTCTTGTATACTCACAGACTAGGTTGTATTAACATGGCAAATGCATAAACTATAAAGTCCTGTGTAGCATACATATATAAAGTATCCTCATGCTCACTGATTTAAAAAATAAAAGTAATGTCTTAATTATCCCCTAGCATCCTGTAGAAACAGAGACCTTGCCAAAATTTGTCTTGTAAATTTTAAGGGTTTGCTTTTAACTTAAAATTTATTAACTCTGCTTTGTCCCCATATGCAGAAAATACCAGGCCCTTCATTCAAATCAGTGCATTGTAAAATTATCTATAGTACTCAGTAGAACACCAAGGAACAGTTGTACTGTGATACATTTTAAAGTAAGTGGACTGGAAATGGAACTTAATTATAGGTAAAATTATATTTTAAATTCAGAATGCTGAGCAAAATTATGAACTAATATGCTAATGTAGAACTAATTAACAAAAAAGGAAATAAAATAATTAGGGGTAATTATATGGTGCGGTAGATTCCCAATGCTTTTACTCTCTTTATATAGTTCTACAAAAAAATGTCTATTCATCTGTTAGTTCAGGGGATTTCAACTAGAGGACATGAGATATAACTTTCTGAGCTATCAGTAACGTCATTTTCAGTAAGAATGTCCAAATTATGTATGCAATAACTATCAAATCTCAACAAAATATTTTGCCATTTAGTTTTCAAGAGGAGCTTAAATTTCTTACCTCGTTATCTGTGTACATGGAATCCCAGTCCATTGGGTCTTTTATTTCCAATTTGACTCTATTAAGCATGGTCTGAAGGCAGCCTTGTTAAAAAAAAGTCCCTCAACCGCAGGCTTTAAGATGTCAACCAATCCACAGAAAAGTTAGTGCTGTTTCTTCTAGAGGTGAATACAGAAGTTTGTGCCACTTAAGCAGCCCCTTGTTACATTTAAAGGCTTACCCCAGAGGTAATTTAAATAGATCTCTCCTCCTAGAAGTCTCCACCCATTTTGCTCAGTCTCTCTGTGACCTCTCCACTGGCTACCTGCAGAGCTAAATCACTTTAGGATAAAGGAAGTCAGTAGTACCCCCCTGACTCATTTCATTCACACACACCTCCTACTCTTCTCTTTTTCAAATCACAAGTCCGTCTCGTCAAAATGCTAATAGGATCAAGTAGTTATCCATCCAAAAGATATAGGGACAGGGTGGCATTTTTTTTCCAGAAAGTATTGTCAAGAAGTCCTTCCTGTCTCAATTTCAGAACATCTATTAGGCAGGAATCGCCATTTAATAGAAACTTCACCTGACCACCATGAAGTGAAAGTGCTAAGGAATGAACCAAAGTCCTATACAAGTTACCACCAGCAGGCCTTACAGATAGACACAACATAGTGTCTATATTGCGAGTGATGTGTATTGCTACTCAATCCTCATTAAAAATACATGGGAATGTCCATAAATGAAATGAGATGATAATCAATTGATACTATTTTGGAAAGTTTTAAACTTGATTATATCCTGTGTTAAATCACCATGATATTGCTACTATAATGTGCATAATAATGATTTGTTAATCTAATCTTTATTTTACAAACAATTGAAAGAATTGGCTTGGCAGAGAAAATTATTATATATAAATAAATAAAATATATAAATAGAATAAAAGTCCTAAAGTATAGGATACACTCAGGAGGCTTGTATACTGTCGTAATGATTGGCTTGATTGTTATCTACATCTGGTAAATCAAATCCATAGCAGGTTAATGACGTTCCAATCGCCACTATCTTTTTGTCTCTCTCTGCACAGGTTTTCTATCCCCGATGAAACTCGTCATGCTGGCGAATTAAATGTCATAAATCATAAAATAAAAATAGGCTATTTATTGTCACTCTTTTGTAAAAGGTCTCCAGTCTAATATATATATGTATTATTTTATATTTATTTTTTAGTGAATGGATGAACCAAAATCTCAATATGTTTATGTTGTTGAATTTAAACTCAGTTAATAATTGTTTATGAAATATATTGTACAGGTAGCAGCGAAAATATATTATGTGTTTTGGGAATTAAGAGATTCCACTTTGAAAGTCCTGCTGATTATTAATCATTTTATGAATGGAAAACAATAGTGAAATAATGTCACTGGAAATAAAATGAAAAGTAAGAAGCACAGTCAGTAAAATGAATGACTACAATAAGAAAACAACTTACGGTAATCTATTATACTAGTAGAGTTTAGTAATAGAAAGTGAAGATCTAATTGAATGTAAGAGCTCTTTGCTGTCCACCAGTTTTTATAACTGTCTCTCACTGTGACTGACTTTTCAGACTATTGATTTTGTTGTCTATCAGAGCAGAGAACTTCTAATCTAATCAAAATCCAGGTTTAAACTAGTTATAAATATATCATTTGATTTAAACAGCTTTTTTTTAGAAACAGAAAATACTTTTTGTATAAACAATTGTAGGAATTGGCTTGATGCTGAATCTGATAGACTGATAGAGTTGTGAGCAACAGTCCAAAAAAAATAATAACAAGTACTGCACTTGAATCTTTTTTTACACTTAAGTGTAGTGATTGATAGCACTACCCATGTGCACAACAACTTTCTAATTATAGAATAAACATAATATAAAACACTACATACCCTGAACTATATANAAGGCTGCTGCATTACACCTCTCAGCAAATTTGTAGATACATAGCCATTTATATTACCTATCCAGAGTCACAGCTGATGAAGTTTGTGAGCATTTTTAGAGCTTTGGGTGCACTTCTGCTGTGCAAAAACTCTGGATCAGATCCAAAATATCTAAATATCTAATATGCAGGGAAGATAGACTCTGTCAACTCTAAATAACAGTAGTTCATTATTATTTGTTATTTTGGCAAAAGCTAATAATGGGGACGACTTGGTAAGTCAGGATACAGTGTTTCTTCACTGTAATATTTTAATACTTCCAATAACTTTAATGTCTACATATCCAGAAGTAAGTACATAAGGGAACTTACGCAAGCCATTTGTATAAGTCTCCTATCTAGGAATATTGGCGCATGCGCGTGCCAGATTGTCCGCTACTGTACCTTCGGACATACGTAACTAAGTTACACAGCAGTTAAGAATGCCGTATCTCTGCCATACAGGCGGGGATAGGCATTTAAATTAGGGGTTAGAGGTGGGGAATTACTGCTACGACTTGATCTGCATCCATCTGTACAGACACAAATCAAGTCGTAAATATTAAGGTAGCCTTCTGGACACATAAGTTTTCCCGATATTACGTAAAATATTTACTACGCATGTGTAGTAGCTACTATCGGGAAATTAAGGAACTATGTGCAAGATGTACGGGGTTGTGAATCCGGGCCATAATCCAGAAGTTGTACTATTTGAAGCAGGGCTCAAAGTGAGTGGGTATACGGGGGTATGTCCTACATTTGGTCATATGTAATGCGTTGTCGTTCGTAACCCAGTATACAGTACAATTGAAATGCCTCTCCCTACCCACAATGCATATAATCACCTTGTGTAGGGATGTCACGCCCTATTGCACGGAGTTATGTACAAGTTAAGTATGATCAGAGTTAGTGGGCCGTATTCAGAGCTCCAGGCGCATTTTCCAATGCGTGCTACTGCGCAGTAATTTTATAACGTCATCTACGTTGCTTGTTGCAATGTAGATTGCGTATACGCGGTCTTTAAGACCGCTCAGAATACGGCCCAGTATGATTAATATCTGCCGCTTGCATGCACAGTACGTTTCCAGTCAGATTTACGCATGCTACGTGTAAATTCTCTGTCGTTATTAAGTCTGGATCTGGCCCTACATATTGCGTTGCTGGATGGCATGTTACCACCTAATTTATGTGGTACATAATGAGTCATGATTAGGTTATGGGTCTGTGTTATGACTGTGTATAGACTTTTATTGAATAATAATCTTCTCCATCAGGCACTGAACATTCCCAGTGGCACACTATGTGCTGTATAAAGGGTGCTTTTTATTTGTAACATCTTAAAAATAATTTATTTGCGTGCAATTTAAAGACTGTTCTTTTTGTTTGTTTGCCTTTACACCTCACACAATTTGTTACAGTGCCAGAAGACATTTAACATACGACACAGAAAATGACTTTAAACCTGACAAGAAAAATTACAGCAGTAAATACTTTATAATCCGGTGCAAAACTGAGCATGTAATTTACCAAAAACTATATTTAAAAATATTGGGCTAGATCCAGCGCTTTGGCCACAGTGGCAGCGGAGTTGCAATGCCAGATCGACGTGCAATCATAAGTGCCATGTGTGCGAGAGGAGACCACTCCCTTCACACGCATGAAACATCCACCACCAGGAACCTATATTAAAATGACTGCACCATCCCTGTTTCTCTTGGCTTCCTAGGATTGTACATAAAGGCTTAACCACGATCTTACTGTGAAATTAACACTCCTCCCCCCACCATGCGCACTTGATGTATGCATGCTGTCCCTTCTACGACACCGAGGGAAAGGCTTCCAGCACAGAAGCCTAAATCGTGATGAGGCTCCATGTACAGTAATGGAATGCAGGATCTGGATTCATAGTAGATGTAGTTTTCGTCTTACGTACATTGTTTTAAGAATTGAGCTACTATGCATGCGTGGTAGCTTATTTACGCTATCTACCTACCATTTCTGTAGATTAGACCGCGCTTATACAATCTATGTACAGAAGTGGTACGTAGATAGCGTAAATAAGCTACTATGCATGTGTACTAGCTCAATTCTTAAAACAACTTACGTAAGACAAGAACTACGTAACAGTGAATCCGGACCGCAGTCTCCTGTTGCTGTAACCTGGCTTGCATCCATTTATTAATGAACTAATTGTATTTTTTTTATAAACTTACTTATATCTACTAATCAGAGGACATTCATATATGTATATGTATATATATATATATATATATATATATATATATATATATATATATATATATATATATATATATATATATATATATATATATATATATATATATATATATATATATATATATATATATATATATATATATATATATATATATATATATATATATATATATATATATATATATATATATATATATATATATATATATATATATATATATATATATATATATATATATATATATATATATATATATATATATATATATATATATATATATATATATATATCACCACCATATACGCCTGTACCCCCATACATCTGGCACTGTCCCTGCACCCCCATACAAGCTCCTGCCCTCAGGGTGACATTTCCTGGGGGTGACGAGTCTCGCTCTCTGTCTTTCATATGACAGTAATGACGCCTGTGGGGCAGGGATGTTAGAGTGCTCAGGAGCCGGTTGTCCTGCAATGGGCCCCCGGCCGGCTGTATAATCCCGAGCTTTGTATTGTGCCCTCTCGGCTGTTGCCATGGAAATACCGAATCCTGAATTCTAATAAGCAGCCAGTAATGAGTCAGGGAGTCGTGGGAACCATGACGAGAAACTGCGTGAGTCACCATCCACGGCGTTCATTGTGTCACAGGAAGGACATTATGGACACAGCACTCAGTCACAGGAGGACGCAGCGCTCAGTCACAGGAAGGACGTGTGCGGTGACCGATATAATAATCGTGATGGACGCAGCGCTCAGTCACAGGAGGACGCAGCGCTCAGTCACAGGAAGGACGTGTGCGGTGACCGATATAATAATCGTGATGGACGCAGCGCTCAGTCACAGGAGGACGCAGCGCTCAGTCACAGGAAGGACGTGTGCGGTGACCGATATAATAATCGTGATGGACGCAGCGCTCAGTCACAGGAGGACGCAGCGCTCAGTCACAGGAAGGACGTGTGCGGTGACCGATATAATAATCGTGATGGACGCAGCGCTCAGTCACAGGAGGACGCAGCGCTCAGTCACAGGAAGGACGTGTGCGGTGACCGATATAATAATCGTGATGGACGCAGCGCTCAGTCACAGGAGGACGCAGCGCTCAGTCACAGGAAGGACGTGTGCGGTGACCGATATAATAATCGTGATGGACGCAGCGCTCAGTCACAGGAGGACGCAGCGCTCAGTCACAGGAAGGACGTGTGCGGTGACCGATATAATAATCGTGATGGACGCAGCGCTCAGTCACAGGAGGACGCAGCGCTCAGTCACAGGAAGGACGTGTGCGGTGACCGATATAATAATCGTGATGGACGCAGCGCTCAGTCACAGGAGGACGCAGCGCTCAGTCACAGGAAGGACGTGTGCGGTGACCGATATAATAATCGTGATGGACGCAGCGCTCAGTCACAGGAGGACGCAGCGCTCAGTCACAGGAAGGACGTGTGCGGTGACCGATATAATAATCGTGATGGACGCAGCGCTCAGTCACAGGAGGACGCAGCGCTCAGTCACAGGAAGGACGTGTGCGGTGACCGATATAATAATCGTGATGGACGCAGCGCTCAGTCACAGGAGGACGCAGCGCTCAGTCACAGGAAGGACGTGTGCGGTGACCGATATAATAATCGTGATGGACGCAGCGCTCAGTCACAGGAGGACGCAGCGCTCAGTCACAGGAAGGACGTGTGCGGTGACCGATATAATAATCGTGATGGACGCAGCGCTCAGTCACAGGAGGACGCAGCGCTCAGTCACAGGAAGGACGTGTGCGGTGACCGATATAATAATCGTGATGGACGCAGCGCTCAGTCACAGGAGGACGCAGCGCTCAGTCACAGGAAGGACGTGTGCGGTGACCGATATAATAATCGTGATGGACGCAGCGCTCAGTCACAGGAGGACGCAGCGCTCAGTCACAGGAAGGACGTGTGCGGTGACCGATATAATAATCGTGATGGACGCAGCGCTCAGTCACAGGAGGACGCAGCGCTCAGTCACAGGAAGGACGTGTGCGGTGACCGATATAATAATCGTGATGGACGCAGCGCTCAGTCACAGGAGGACGCAGCGCTCAGTCACAGGAAGGACGTGTGCGGTGACCGATATAATAATCGTGATGGACGCAGCGCTCAGTCACAGGAGGACGCAGCGCTCAGTCACAGGAAGGACGTGTGCGGTGACCGATATAATAATCGTGATGGACGCAGCGCTCAGTCACAGGAGGACGCAGCGCTCAGTCACAGGAAGGACGTGTGCGGTGACCGATATAATAATCGTGATGGACGCAAGATATATAGATATATATATACTTATATATATGTATATATATAATTTTCTAATAATTTGCCAGCTTTAAGTCAAGGAATAAGGTTCAGACACGGAGCAGATTTAAACCAAACTTCCCCTGCAGTTCAATATGGTTTTGCCCAGGATTGCTCCTTTTGTTTGCTGTTATGCCCATTCATAGATCAACCTAACAATGTCATACAGATTCATTGAGCTGTCATTGGCATTGGGGACTATAATCCGATGTCAAGTATAAAAATCCTAAAACATAGTCACATAAAAAAATAACAACATCACATGTACAGTAAAATAAATGTCTACATGCTGAATGAATATGTGTCAGTGAAACTGTAAAAGTGCTAATGAATAGATGTGTATTCAGACACCTTATAAGAGCAGGGGGCAGGAAGGATTAAAAGGGGGGTTTGAAGGGACATTTCCTCCTTGCCATGGAGCTTTTCCCGCCTCTAGTCAAATGCATGCTAATGACCCCCAATACACATCCCAGTATAGGAATGAGACTCAAGGGAAGGGCATAGACATTTAACACATTTATCTTTGTACTGTATGTCATTTGTGAGAGTATAGCAACTGCTAACTTACCATCAGTGAATGAAAAATATTTCCAACATGCAATGTTTTGTGGGTTCCATATATTCCATATATCTGTGAGCACAAGTACTCTATCACTGCACATGTATCAATAAGAGTGTGATTAGAAGAGCTCAAAAAATTGTATTTATTTGTTTATCCATGAATGAATCCCCTTTCTGCTTCCATACAAGTGCTTTGTATATTTAAATGTAAAATAAAAAATGTCAGCAAACATAAAAAGTTATCTTAAGATTGCTGTCTACTATAATAAATTGCTTAGTACACAGGCCCGGTGACAGGGGAGACAAGGGGGACAGCAGTGACAGGCCCCAAGGTTCTGAGGGGCCCCTGTAAGGCAATGCTGCAGACACTATTAAGAAGAACTATGTGTACCGGGCCCCAATATTTTTGTTGCTGGGCCTGTTAGTACATTTCTTGTATTTGTCTCAGCAGAATTATATATGTAAGTGTACATGGAGTTTGCGTCTCTTGTGTGACACTTGAGGCGATGTATTTTTGGCAAATGCCCCCAGGAGATAGCTTGCGGAAGTCGGGTGGTTTTCTGGCAATGTGCATGCCAGATGTTAGGCAACAGATCTCAGACTGTATGGAACCTAGTTCCGTGCACCATGTGATCTGTTAAACATGGCTGCCCATTCCCTCCGTCAGTCTACACTCCGTAGCTTCGACGGGGGATGTGTACATTTTACAGTAGGGCAGGGTTTAAGAGTTACATGCAGATAAGTGGCTGTACGAGCCGCTGATCCACAGAGGACACCATACGGTAACCTCCACTATTCTTCGACCAGCATTTATAGTTGTCGGCAGCATGTACATATAAGACTTGCATTAAACTTAATTATGTACACCCATACATTGGACCTTTTATGCTTGTCAGTACATAGCTCTTTGGAAACAGCTGAATGCATATGAATTTCTGAGTCTGTAATTCCATGACATCAGAAATTCTGTATTTTGGGTATATTTTGGATTAGCCGGGGAGGGCGGGAAGAGGCATTGTTCGTGCATGGTTTCTCAGTTGCAGTCCCTGCATAGAGTGAGGGATTTCCGAAATAGGGGCATCCGGAAGTTCCTTTTCGGATGTCCCTATTTCGAATACCCCTCCATATTAGAATTTTTTTCAGAATGGGTGAGTATGTCGATTGGCATACTCACCCATTCCGTTTTGGAAACACCGCCGTTACCTCAGGACCAGCACCATGGGAAAGGTAAGTAACCTCTCCAGGTTTAGGGTCAGGCTGCGGGGAAGGGAGGGTTAGGGTCAGGCTGCAGGGGAGGGAGGGTTAGGGTCAGGCTGCAGGGAAATGGTGGGTTAGGGTCAGGCTGTGGGGAAGGGAAGGTTAGGGTAATGAAAGGGGAGAGTTAGGGTTAGAGTTAGGGGAAGGGTTGGGGTAGTTTGCAGGCTTATCTTTCGGAGCACCATGTTTCGGTGCTCCGTGGATCGATTGCTATGCCTCATCGAGGCACATGCAATCGTAATCCCAGTCAATTCGAAACTGGCTGGGAGAAAGTGGCCCTATCGAAATAGGGCCGTTCTTTCCGGGGAGCCACACTCGTTGTTTGGAAACTACGCACAGTAAGATAAGGTAGCCCTATGGCACTCTTAAGTATCATTAAGTACCTAAAAAAGAGGGAGGGTTAGGGTTCTGTCCACACCTAACTCACTCTTAAGTGTAAATCAGGGCCAATGGAAGAATGTGGGCTATTTTGTCCTACAATATTCTACATGAACATGTAAGCATTTTTGATGGAAAATACATACCACCTACAAGAGTTTAGCTCTTACATGACATCTGTGATATCTGCCTTGTGTATGACCAGATGCTATAATAAAGGCCCTTGGGGCCTTATTCAGACTAATGAAAGAGCTTGAAATTAAGAAAGGAAAGTTACACCTGGGTAAACCAAGTTCCGTCCAATTGTTGCTATGCTAGGGTGACTATAGTATCCTAGCATAACATCTGGAGGGCGCATGCATCCAGTTAAGTCAGGTGACTTACGCACCATGCGTGTGTAAGTCACCTGACGTTACTAAATCTGAATCCGGCCCGTTCTTTGCATGCAGGGATTTATCTTTGAATTGCTTACTGCACACAGATACTGACCAGCGTTACTTTTACACTGTTATTTAGACTTGGGCTAGGAAATACCACCTCTCAACTCTAATACTGTTTGAATGAAATATGGCTCCCCTGAAATCAACATGCTTTAACCCAGGAGTATCTTCAGGGGTGGCCCTAGGTTTTGCGGGGCCCTAGGCGATTATTTTGAAGGGGGGCCCCATCAAACAACATCACATTAAAATAACTTTAAAAAATAAATTTTACTTTACACAGTCTACAATTTAAAAAATCACAACAGAATGACCAAGTACTTTGTAAGTGCAATTTATTACAAATAAATAACCACACAATAGAGCACATTAAGAACAACATTAAATTCCCGAAGACATTAAATTTTAAACATTAAAACACACAACTTCTGTTCACTGAACACAATAAGAACTGTTAAATATTTAATAAAGATGATCTTTAAGAAAGATGACAGAAGGAGGGGCAGAAAAACATTATGGGGACTATAAGAAGGGGCATAATAATGATTCTTATACATATAGGGCCTGATTCAGAATAAGAACTTAAAGTTACACCTGGGCAAAACCATGTTGATTTCAGAGGGAGTCAAGTTAATTTTATTCTATGCATGCAGGGAGAATGCTTTGCTTTTACTTATTGCACACAGATACCTGATCAGCTTCACTTTTAAACTGCTAATTAGGCTTGAGCTGGGAAACATCACCTTTTAACTATAATACTGTTGCAACAAATAAGACTCCCCTGCTGTTGCAACAAATAAAATTTGACTCCCCTGAAATCAACATGGTTTAGCCCAGGTGTAACTTTAAGTTCTTATTTTCAGCCTCTGAATCAGGCCCATAGTGTCCATACTGTTTTCTGCCTTTCCTTCTGTGCCCATCGCCATTATGCCAACTCTTACAGGGCTAGATCCAGACCTACGTTCATGTTACGCTTGTTAGCATAACGTATTTACACTATCGTAAGTACTATGCACTCCCCCAGACACTCCCATCCGACGGACCTACTTTTGCTGTTTTACATCTACCAAACCCTACCTTAACTTTTCCAAGCGTCCTGCTGGACGTAACTGCCAATCCCAGCCCTTACTGTACAAATAAAAATGCCTGCCTCCGCCTCCAAAGCGTAGTTGGAATGTAAATTCGGCTAGTGGACAGGGCATGCGACATGGTACTGGCTGACATGGCCCCGCGGAGCCTTTAGTTCACATCAGGCTAGTCAGCGGTGGAAGTGGGCCGGAGTAGGATGGGGCCCCCTAAGGACCCCTGACCCACAGGGCCATAGGCGGATACCTATACCGCCTAGGTCCGCCTTTGAGTAACTTTCCTCTCCTAATTTTAAGCTCCTTCTTAAGTCTGAATCAGACCCAAAGTGCAGTTGCAAATATACTCAAACAAAGACAGCATGTAATAATCAATTTATAATACACTCCAGATATGCTATTACGCTGTATTTATGTATAGGGAAGGCAGTTTGCATTAATTGTGAATCTGGCTAACTAAATCCCCTTTAAGACTGATTTGATATTTAATAGTACATACAAATATACCATACATTCATTGCTAAGAATTCTGAATAAATTAGGACACTGTGAAGGGTCATTATGCCTGATGACAACATCTATGGATAAATATATATAATTTTTTTTTTTTTCGTTTCGTTTTTTACCACATACTATTACCTGGCCTGCAAGCTCTCTCTGATGGCCCATCACCATTTACACACACCTGTGACCAAACTGTTGGGCGAAACACTCTTCAGACAGCTTTAACCATATGAGATGAAGAGTGTGCACACCTTTACCTTCACTTTTCACTGGGCATACTTTAATGATTACCTGTTTGTTTATCAATACTCAGTTCAGAGACACCTCAGGTAAATCTTAGTAATAGATAATATGGATGCTCAGATATGGACCTGGAAGGGCAAAGCATTGCTGAGAGGCGATATGGAGTAAATCAGGGTCAGCTGGGAGGGCTTCACGTTAGCTCAGACTGGATGGTATCATGTTCAGCAGCCTGAGGAGACACTGAAATACAACTCCTACCCAACTTGCAGATAAGTGATTGAATTTGATATCTATTGATTTACTATTATAATCCCTTCTGGTAATTATGGGCATTCCCAGTGAGAAATATTGTTACATTTTCGCTCACAGTTTTTAATTGAAGGGCAACGCAGGGTTAATTTATTTGGTCCGAGTATGATTAAACTCCCTACGTGGGGTTGGGCCCTGGATTATGCCATTCACCTGGTGTCTGGTCGGTTCAAAATGTGGGAAGGGGTTTGATGCTGCCTTTATAACACCCCTCCTGATGACGTGTAGCCTTCTTCATTGGAATTTATCATCCTGAGGTCTTCTGCAAAATGAGTGCTCCTTGGTTAACTTATCCTGTTCTTTCCGTCATTCTCTACTTTTATTTCCCCCATTTTCTATCCTTCTTTCATACTCTAGTCACATTCTGTCTTTTCCTCTTTATCTGTTGTCTCTCTATAATTCTCTCCTTCCCTTCCATTCCTTAACCCCTAAATCATGGTTGCATCCTGCCCCAAACACTCAGCCAGGGTCCCTGCCCGTCTGAGAGAGAGTTCTACAGACTTTACCTCTGACACTCTTAGGCAGCAGGATGTCATGGTCTGTTTGTTCCTCTATCAAGATGGGAGCACCACCAGAGTGAGGAGGGCTTCTCTTCTGCCTCAGCTTCAGTGAGCTCTAATGCACCTGCTCTCACTCTAACTGCAGCTGCACAGGAGCCAGCCTATCTCCTTCCCTCCTGCCAGGAGCTCTCACAGGAGCACAACAGGGACCTGGGGGAGGGCACCAGCCACAGCGGGGGAGCACACCCGTGAGCGCACTCCCTAGCAACTATGCAAGAAGCCCAGCGGATTAATGCTCAGGAGGAGTGTTATGACCCGCCAGGAAACAACCCTGGTACCAGTGCAGAGACCCATCGGGTGCCAGGTACACAAGTAGAGGAGTGGGGAGAGGCCTGTGCGCCCCCTTCCTCTCCCATAAGCATCACACACAGACATCACCATATTAGAAGCCCCCATAGATCTTCTTATAAAAATGTAGAAGTGCCACAGACAGAAGTAGGCACTCAAGTCACAAACATAGGCGGTGCAGAGATTGGCGCCATTGGTCTTGATCCTGCTCACTCCCTATGCCATGCTATGCATGCTCATGGTCACACCATCACCGCCATGGGCACAAGAGGCACCGGTCATGGTCTAGCTTGCGCTCTGCTTCACCCCATTACCGCATACGTTGTCCTATTCCTCAAGCATCTCTGTCTCCTCCCACTCCATGTGTTCATCAAGCGTACACTCTGCCGCCAGGTCTGGTGTTGATGCTATTTCTCCTCCAGTTCTGCAGGTCACTCACAGACGGAGAGCTGAGCCGCGCCAAGATCCAGAGAACGGTCACTGAGGACGGTGCTGTAGGAACCCCACGATACCAGGGCTAGGCAGGCAGACAATCAGCCAGGACTGAGCCAGACCGTCACCGGCGAGTCTGCCCCTGATTCGAACAGGGATTCTGACACACTATCATCCTACTCATCACTCACATCAGTTTCATCAGGCGCATCCACACAGCACCCAAAACACCTGGGGAAAACTATAGATATGCATCTGAAAAAACAGGCATGCAAATGAGCTGACAATGACGTTACTCCCCCCCCATGGGTATAGTTTGATGTGACTACACTGCTTTCACTCTCAGCTTGCAACCATGAATGAATGATAAAATACATAAGGGCAAATACGTAGATATTTTTGGCAATAGCTTGGAGACTCTTAGCGCTGCACTGAAAAAAGGGAGTTAAAGTGAGGACCTCTACAATTGGCTTTACGCATGAGCTACCTTTTCGAATTGTTATCTGGAAATGTGCCCAAGCAAAAGCAGGGAAATGCTGAGGCATCAGCACCTTGTCCACCTGGACCAAAGGGACGGCCTGGCGGACTTGTGATAAGGAGTTTCACATTAGCAGATGGCCAGCATAGCATGGGGGTTTGAAGTCAAGGAGATTGAACTTTGGCTAGAAGTCACGCAAGGGTCCACAAACCAGTCCAACAAAACCCAGACTGCTAAGAGGTTTTAGAACAGGGGCAGCGGAAGTGCCCCATCAACGGCAAAAGGTAAATATTATGGCTTCAATAACGCCTTCTGTAACAAGAGTAACAGTTGTAACTACCATCACACCTGCTTGCGGTGCAATGGGAATTACTTAGCCAAAACATGCTCTAAAACGCCCGCGTCCCCAAACACATTTATTTATTTATTTATTTATTAACAGGTTTTTATATAGCGCCCACAGATTACGTAGCGCATTACAATGTTACAATCTTTATAACAATACTGGGGAATAACAGACAGACTGGGTGGG
>WWET01003148.1:36831-47772 GCA_011038615.1 Limnodynastes dumerilii | reverse complement strand
AATATGTTTAAAACAAAAGTTTTTTTTTAGATGTGGGTCTTGTGCAATGTGTCGTGTCCATACTAAACAATCCACTAAAACCACTAACTTCCAATCCACAAAAAATTAAAAAAACGTTTAAGATAAATCAATTTATTACGTGCTCTAGCAAAAATGTGATATACTTGATGGAATGTAGTTGTGGCTACCAATATGTAGGTAGAACCAGCCGCCCCCCACAATGTGAGGTGGGCAGAGCACATGAATAATATCAAAAAAGGTTTTCTGAAACACAATTTGTCATTGCACTTTAAAGAAAAACATAACTGTTCCAGCTCAGCTTTAACTAAAGTTATAGGCATAGATATAGTTACACCAAAATGGAGAGAAACAAATAACACAGATTTTTTAGCCAAAACAGAAATGAGGTGGATTTATGATATGGGGACACTGGTCCCAAATGGTTTAAATGTGGATTTTGAAATTAAGTGGTTTTTATAGTTTTTATAATATATAGTTTTATATTTGTTTTATATATATTATAACAATTTAATATAATATATATAATAATTACTATAAAAAAATTTTGATCTGCACGATCAGGTGCTTTTTGTGTCTTTCTCCCATCCAATTGCATGACTGGTGATCTGTGGACGTGAAAACAAGTCCTGGAACGCTGCTGCCCGCAAAATTACGGGGGAAGGAGAGAGCATCAATACACACGCTCCAAGAAGAGCCAGTCCGTACGCACTTGGAGCCACATCATAATAGTGGCTCCAATGTTGATGTGCTGGTTATTGTTTTTTAGGTGATACTTCAGACGATGTGATGGAAGAGACTGGTCCCGTGCAAAGTTTAACTGAAACCAGTAAGTATCTTTTTTTGGGTGGGTGCACACAAGCGTGAAAATGAGGTGCAGGAGCTGCTCAGCATAAGGGCTGATGAAGAGATAAGGGCACAAATATCAAAGATTCCCATTTGAATAATAAAAGCGGCACAGTAATAAACAATGTTTAAACTTACTACATTTAACTACTAAAATATGTCCAACATAACTAAAATAACTAAACAATAACTAGAACAATCTAAATATATAACTATAACCATAACCACAACTATATAAACAATAACTAGAAAAATCTTACTAAATAACTATAACCATAACCACAACTATATAAACAATAACTAGCTAAACCAAACTATAACAATCAAAACTGCTCTAACTAAGTAATTCTACTAGTAATTAAACCCTATAACAGTAACCCAAACACTTAAACAATTTATACAAGTAAAGAACAGGTTTCAAATAACAATAAAAAAAATGCATAACAGTTATATTCATTTTTTTTATATATATACTATTGCCACTGCCACACTGTCAAACACTCCAGATGAGCCCTCAACTTCAACAGGATTGCGTGGAAATAGCAAGTTATTTTCATGTTTAACTATTTGTTGCTGCTTGCAAGAAGTGAAGGAGGGATGAGACCTCATGCACATGGCTTACGAAACAGCTGTTTAATTTAGCATAAAATCAAAACTCTGACAATGTTTCTAAAGTAGTTTGTTTTTCCCTCCCCATAGTTTTTAACATTCCTAAAAGAAAGAAACGCATGAGCAAGGTGGAAATAGCAACGAAAGCGAAGACTGCAACCATGTTTGAACAATTGGACAGCATGGACAAAGCAATGCAGAAGAACGAGGATGAGAGAATGGAAAGGTTCTTGACAGAATCACCTGTGAAAATCGTGAAGCCAATATGAACTTCATTGAAAGAATTGTGCAAGGCATGAGGTTTCAGCAAAAACAACCCCACCCCCTACACACCCTTCCCGTACCAACCTTACCAGTTAAGCGGGCAACCTTTCACTGCCTACCCTCCCCACGTTTACCCTCCACCACCTCAAAATCCACCTTCATGCAAAACACGCCTGCTCCTTCTCAAGACCAGCAGTATCCTCAAGAGCACTACCCACACTTTCAGAAACTGTGATTTGTTGTGATGGTTTTCTTATAGCAATATTTAACCTAAATGTTGTCATTTTATATATTTTTATATGGTTATATATGTAAAATTGGTTTACAAAAAAATCACTTTAATGTAAAAAAAAAAAAAACATATCATTTCTAATGTGCTATAGTTCCAAGAATAATAGCACTTGTAATAAACAGGTCATGTTTTCAAAAAGTTTGTTTTTATTAATAGAAAGGGGAAAGGTTGATGGTTAGGGCTGTGCGGATGCTTTCCGCAGTGGATGTACGATGCACAGCCTCACTTGGCTCAAAATAAGAAGATGGTTGAGGTAGTTCGGAGTTCACAAAGGTCCATTCTGGTAAAAAACGCTCCTTGTGCATTTCACAGATGGTATGTAAAATGCAGCAAGCTGCAACCATATGCGGCACAAGTTGTGTTTCTGTGTTTAACAATCGCCACCACCTTCCCTTTAAGCGGCCAAAGGCGTTTTCCATCACCATCCGAGCCGAGGTGAGTGTGTGGGTATAGTGCACTAGCTCCACAGAAAGATGATTATGCTGGGTGAATCCCTTCATCAGCCAATGCCGCAAAGGATATGCAGCATGATGATGTGCACGGGGATCTCCACTCTGTTCACAGTCTTTGACTTCTATAAAGAAATACATGCATGCTCAGTCTCATTTCTTAAGACACAAAAAAAACCTAAAGAGCAAGGGTGGTATAATAGGGTATAATAATAATATAAGCAGGTATAGGAGGGACAGAGGTTAGGCATTATAGCAGGTGATATAAGTAAACACAGAAGGGACAGGAGATATAATAACAGGTTTAAGCAGTTACAAGATGTACAGTGGTTAAGTTACTTATATACCTCTCTAGGGAACAAGTATCCTCCTCTAACCTCCTCAGCCAGGTTGTAGAGTTCTGAATGTGCCAAGACATGGGTGTCATGAAAACGTCCAGGCCACCCAACAAAAACATCTGTGAAGCTGAACATAGCATACCTTTAACATTCCAGTACACTACCTATAATTACAGGTATAATTAAAGGTATCATTGGAAATTGGAATGCTTACCAATACTTGTGGTCAACAACAGCCTGGAGAACAATGGAATGCCAGCCTTGCCAGCCTTTTCCTGTTATAATCCGCTGGATTCTGCACAGGGGCAATGATGGGGATGTGTGTCCCGTTGGTCGTTCCAGCACATTGCGGATAGTCACGTCTCAGGAAGCCGGCAATAGGGTCATCCAGACAATCTCTCTCAGGCAAGAAGATAATGCGCTGATACAGTGTTTCCAGCAAAGCCTCTGTCACCTCACTCACGAGATTGCAGATGGTTGAAATCCCAACTCCAAACATGCAGGACATCGTGCGATATTCCCTGGGGGTTGCATACCACCACAAGACAATGGCTAGCCTCCTCCAGGGTGGAATGGGGATCCGGAAAGCTGTGGTCTGTCTGGTCAGCACTGGGGAGATGGCATCAAGCACATACTGAAAGGTCCCGCGGGACATCCTTAAGTGCGCAATCCACTGATCCTACTCAAAGGCTTCCACTGTAACCCAGGAAGCTTCAGTTTGGTTTCGATTTTGGGACCACAAACTGCGGTTACTGAGGCTGCTGTATCGCAGAATGGACATCTGAGTGGCCTTAATGTATGCACTTCTCCTTCGCAAATATTGCTGTCGTCTCTTCTGCAAATCAAGCAGAAATTGCATCCGTTTCATCACCATGCCACAATGAGCCATATGACACAATGTAATTAGCTGCAACAGGGTGTCATTTGCTCTCTCAAACAGCAAAATGATCAACAAAGCCATGGTCTCAGAGCTAGCAACTACTAGTTTGTCAGCCATCATCAAAATAATGCAGCTAAAATGGCCAGCATGTACTGACATCATCATTGTGTGCAACAGTAAAGTCCCCTTTAAATTACATAATTTCAAGCAGCCAATAAGAGCTCATTTCCACAATGATTGACAGTTGTTAGACAGGGCAGACCCGGGAAATTCATTGATGATGTGAAAAGGGTCCGACCCGGGAATTTCCCGGGTATTTGGTGTTTAAAAAGGTGGCTTTTTTTACCCGGCATTTCTTTCCTGGAAAAACCCGGGTTTTTAGACCCGGGTTTCTCAGAGTTGGCAATGTGAAAGCGGTATTAGGGTTATACTGATGGGAAGGGAAGGTTAGGGTCAGGCTGCAAGGAAGGGAAGGTTAGGGTTAGGGTAATGTAAGGGAAGGGTTAGGATTAAGAAAAGGGTGGGATCAGATTCAAATTTAACATTTGCCGCCATCTGTTCGTCCTGGGGAAGATTGATTGCTTTGTCTCAGCGAGGCAGAAGTAATCGATTTCCCAGGTACTTCAGAAAAGGCTGGGCGAGAACAGCCATTCTGCTGTTTACAGCAGCTACCCACACCCACCCCCAGTGACCAACATAATACATAATACGCTGATGATACATGACTGGCCTATACTCTCTGAGTTACGTTGCGTAACATCTGCCGCAAGCATGCATAGTAAGTACTAATAAACAATTTTACTGTAGCGACTAGCGTGATATCACTCGCGTACGTAGCTCTGGATCTACCCTCTTGTCTCAGGCTGACAAAATAATGTAATGAATGTTTATTCCCTGGCAAATATCTCCCTTAAAGGGAATGGGTTAATGAATCACTTGTATTTTGGATTGCAGGAGTCTTTGGTGTGGGTGGGGAAGGAGTGTAATCACCAAGGACTCTTCATCCAGCTGTGCATATGACCATCTAAACCTGTGACACTTTTATAACATCCCCTGTAAAATGGAACATGGGAGGAGAAGTGGATCCACACCAACCTAGTGTTTGTTTATCTGCTAAGTGCTAGACCTCCCCAGTTGCCTTACATAGACTATGGCTTGTGCAGAAAATTATCAACATTGGCTGTCACTGTTTAAACTGCCTTCATCAGAGCAGTCTGCTGTCTCTGTCTCAGTAACATTAACAGGTAACCATATCCTAAAGTTTGTTAATATTTAATACTGAGTTCCCTGCTGGCTTCAGTCTTTTGTCTAATGTCAGGTGGATGGCCTTCTAACGAATCAACCAAGCATGGCCTGGTAACCTGCAATCAGGAGGTCAATGCTCTTTAGATAATAACTGTCCATGTATCTGACTGATAATCAGTAAACAGGAGACCACTAGAGGAGATAGGAACCCACCACTCATTAAGCAAATACTGATCCCTCACTCAGGAGCTCTACCCAAATTCTGTATTATTTGGAAATATCAGGTATACTACTACATGAAGCAAATTCCATATGCAGGCCTGTAGCTGTACAGAAAGTGAAACAAATGTCATTGCTTTGACTCTGTATGTCACCACAATGAATTTGAATTTAAGTAATGGAAATGCAACTGAAATGCAGACTTTCAGCTGTAATTCTAGGGGTTGAACAACAATATTGTAAAACATGTTTGTAAATTGCAATCACTTTTATATAAAGTCATTTTATCTAGGTCTCAATTATAATTAGACATCAAAAATGGAGACAGTGTTACTCTCAAAAGATTCATTCTGTCCATATAGTATATATGTCCTCAGTAGTAATGTACGCATTTACACTGTTGACATTACATTCAAAGGACAATGCAGGCAGACCAAAATAGTTAATGTAAAAAATGAATGAATAAATAAATACATACCCTCCAACTGTACCTATTTAGCAGACACAGTACCTTTTAAATGGTATGTACTAGCTAAAAGGGCTCTTGTACCGGATTCTGACCCAGCAGTTCCCTCCCCCCTATATTTTAATGTTAATGTGTGTCTGCGTGCAAGGGTGATTTTTCGGTCATTAGTTTTTTCTTCAGTCAGTGAAATGCATTTGCAGGTTGAGATCAGATGTGTGACTTGGCCACTGCAGAATCTTCCATTCCATTCCCCTCATGGTTGCTTTTGCAGTATGTTTTGGGTCATTGTATTTCTGTTCTCTGAAGTGCTATCCAATCAACTGCTGAATTAGTCTGAATCTGAGCAGACAATTTATCATTATACATTTTATATTATATATTTAAATTCTGCTTCTGTCATCTGTCACTTCATCAATAAACAATAGTGACTCAATGTCATTGGAAGCCATGCATTTCCATGTAATCACATAGGGGTCTATTTACTTACCTTAACATTTTTTAATGAACGATCCTGAAGCGAGCCTGGCAGTATCGTTCATTAAATTTACTAACACTCACCCCTCCGGCGAGCTCCCGCGCAGATCTCTGAGCTTATTGAAAGACATTTCATTCATACTTTGTATGATAAAGTCCTGCACATGTGCAGAGACTCCTATGTGGGACTTTTAAAATATCAAGTTCAGGGGCAAGATTTATTAAGGCGATTTTATCTTGCCTGTATAAATCGCTGGAAATCACTGGATTTACAAAGGAACGAGTTCCCCTGATGATTTGTCATCTCTCTCTCTCTCTGTGTACCTTTTAATTTAAGCTGTGTGTTCTACTCTGCTACCAGCGCTGTACGGAACTTTTCTTTTTATGTTTGCAGGGGAATTAGGCAGAACTCCCCCCCCCGTATTATAGCGCTAACTTGCTAGGGAATATATAAGTAGCGACATCCTTTTTATATTGCTTAGGGTATTAAAAGGCACAGCATGCCCTGCAATACAAGGGCATGCTGTGCCTTATAGGGTTGCTGCGGCAGCCATTTTTAGTAGTTTAAATGTAATTGGTTTTTTAAAAATGTTGAAAGTACAAAAGGCAGTATGAAGAAATAATTTTTTTGACCGGCCGGTGTACAAAACAAATTATTTCTTCATACTGCCTTTTGTACTTTCAACGTTAAGAACTGTGTATATGCATATCTGCTCAACCAATAGCTTACAACGAACATAATTTATTCACTATCTGACAGAGTGTCAGTTATACCTCTACTACCATTCAGAACTTAAAACTCAGTAGTACCTGGAAGTTGCTTGTGGTTACACAAAAATTCTTTGAATTATACTGACTTCTGTTCGACTGAATGATACTGTGGATATAAATCAATAAGCCCGCAACACTTGGACACAACGTTACTATACCTAAATTAAATACACACTTGTCTCTACATTGGCTAACAATTCAGGACAAGATCACAATAAGATTATTATATATCTTTTAATTGCTAATATAACTAATTTGTGGTATGTTTTAATAAATGTGTACCTTTTAATTTAAGCTGTGTGTTCTACTCTGCTACCAGCGCTGTACGGAACTTTTTTCTTAATACCCTAAGTGGCAGCATGCCAAGGGTTAAGTGTATGCTGCTACATCCACAATGTCCCACCTTACACTAAAAATACATTTACATTGTCCCGATCCAAATAAATGAATAATGCTTTGGCCCGATCCTAATAAATGAATAAGTAATGTGTCCCGATCCTAATAAATGAATAAGCAATGTGTCCCGATCCTAATATACAGTGAAACCTCGATTATCCGGGCTAATGACTGGCACCCTTCGGCTGGATAATCGAAAAGCACGGATAATTGAAACAGTATTGAATACAGTACAGTGAATGCTAGTACAAGTGCAGGGCAGTGCTAGGAGTGGGTCCAGGGTTGTTGTAATGGCCAAATTGCAGGTAGATGGCGGTGCAAACGGAGGAGCTCCTTCACTGTGCTTCCATTCTCCTCGGCATCCAGAACACGCCCCCCGTTTTACAGGCATGTCTGCTGAGCTCAGCAGCACGGATAATCCAATTGCTGGTTAATCGAGTCACGGATAATCGAGGTTCTACTGTATTAATAAGCAATGTATTCCGATTCGAATAAATTATTAAGTATAAAACAACAAAAAAAGACAAAAATGACACAGGCGCTGTATCAAGAGGGAAAATTTCACAGAGAGACTAAAAATATGTATATTATATTAAAAAAATGTGTCCCGATCCTAATAGCTAAATAAACAATGTGTCCCGATCCTAATAACTAAATAATGCTTTGCCCCATCATAAAAAAAAAATAAGAAATGTGTCCCGATTCAAAGCAATAAAAATCAGCATGTCCTGATCCTACATCATAAATGATCAATGTGCCCTGCTCCAAAGCAATAAAAACAGCATGGTCCAATCCTACATAATAATCAATGTGGCACAAGCCTAACATTTAAAGAATAAATGTGGCCAAATCCATACCAATATAAAAACATTGCTTCTCGTAAAAATGATTAAAATAGGTCCCGAATTTATTTATAAATAATCAATTTATTAAAAAGTAATACAAAATCACTTTCCTACTCACATATCTGAAGTCATCTATGTTGCCATGTGGCGATCAGGACTCCGGCTTCTCTTCTCCTCCAGGCTGTTGCACACGCAGAGCTCCTTCCTTCTCGGGTTGTCTCTAACAAATGACTCCTGTCATTATTGCCCCGTATAATAGCTAATAGCTATTAGGGGGAGGAAAAGAGAGATATATGGGGAGATCACTGGAATACTTACCCCTAACGCCAATCTGAGCTGGCGTTAGTTTTATGCCGGGAGAGGAGTGTATAACGGTGTAATGGTTTGTAAATATGTTATACTTCATTTTCCTGCGATAATGCCAATTTTCACGTGAATGCAGGCATTATCGCAGGAATGATCTATGTAAATAGACCCCATAGTGTTTTACATATGAAGGAGCGGATCCAGAGCTGTGCTTTCGTCTGATTCTCATGCAGAAGCACAGAGATATTTTGCATTGCACATGCTCAGAACGGGAGCGAGCACAGACAGATGGGAGCACTGCTGACCATCTGTCTGTGTCCACATCTGTGCGCTCTGCCCTAGTGCAACGGGGAGTTCCACGATATCAAAGTGAGGAAAGAGACGTTTTTGTTATTTATATAGGTGCATGTCAGGGGATGGTATATGTCATAGGGTCAAGTCATTTTAAACAGGGGAATAGACATAAAAGTGATATTAACTTTGGATCTTTGGAAAATTGTTTCCCTGTCATTTTATAAATAAATGCACGTTTGAAATACTTTTCAGAACATATTTTAGTTAGGCCAGAATAACATTGCAGCATTGCTGTAAATGATGTGCATAAGAGACCAAATTCTGCTGCAAATGCATCATTTTGCTTAGGCTATATTGCTCTTTGGAAATTCTTCCCACAAATACTTATCCTGCTTGTATTATTAGAATAAATAGATCTGCTCTATAATATATTTGCTGCCACATATATGAAACTAATCGCATCCATCGATCTTGTTGGGAAAAGAATAAACTGTACTGTCGTAACATTTAGGTCCAGAGATATCTGAACACTGACCAGTGGCCAATGTGTAAACAGCTATTTCAGTTCTTGGATGTCCTTTGATATTGAAATAGTCCTGTGCCAACACCATTGTACCTCCTCCCCCCAACCACATACACCATTATGCCCCACTATTATAAAATGAAAATATCTGAAGCCACAGTGGAAGGACAAAGGTTTGTTCAATCCTCGCTCAAACTAACCACTACAGATCTAGTTTCTAGTTTATTTAGTGAATTGCTTAATATAGTATGTATCACTTTTTGTGTTGAAATATGAAACCCATATCTGTTACATTGTAGCAATATGCTTCAGATGAAAATAAAGAAGTAAAAGAAAATTAAAGGAATGGTTTAGGAATTATAGCTGTTATATATGTAGCTTCCTCTTTTGCAAGAGACCAAAGGCAAAGCAATAGTCAAAAACCTGATTCATGGAAAGCGCTCTTTCTTATTATCTTTTCTTTATCAATTAAGCAGCCAAAAGGTCTGCACGTAATTACAAGTGTGGCATTTGCATTTGGAAGCAAGTAGTGACACAGTCAAAATCCATCAGAGACACAGCAGGAACCTTAGGAGTGGCCAAATCTGAATGGTTTCCCTAGGTGTAACTTTCCACCTAAATTACTGCTGTTTTCAAAATCTGGATCCACCAGATTGAAACTAAGATTAACCTGTACCTGATGAGGGAAGAAGAAAAAATTGCTGGAAAGGCTTGAATGCCTCATGACCAATTAATAGGATTTTTGGACCTGATCCTGAGTTTTTGCGCAAGTAGAATGCACAAGTTTAAAGCGCAAGCATTGTACATCTGATCCAATACACAAGCATTGTATGTCTGATGCAGAGTTGCTTGTTTACGCAGGACATAGGGAAAAAGGGCAGTTGTGTAATCTACACACATGTGTCCCTATATGCAGAGGTTGCAGGTTGTATTCCTTATAATATAATAATCATTTATATATCATTTATAGCAATGCTACAATATTCACAAATGCTCCAGTGTTAAGCTGCTCTGTGAAGAGCTTAGTGGGTCTCTCCAGCAGCTGGGCAGATGAGGTGGTACCTACCTGCAAATAATTTCTTAAGAGTACTACATACTAGACCATATCCTCTTACTTTCACCACTGATTCATACCAAATCTTTATCTGGTTGTGTTATCATGATGTGTACCTGGACCCTCTCACGGTGTTTACGCTGCTCGTATCAGTACGTCAGTTTACCTCTCAGCTTATGGAATGACTATTCCTCGCTGCTATGCAAGTCTCAAAGATCCTACCAATGCCGAGGCTTCTTCCTCTGCCCACGAAACACACTGGACCCGATCCTGATTTCAGTACGATCATCTGCTAGAAAGTTTATTTGTACAGAATGGACTTACGTGCGTGCGATACTAAAGTGTAAAGTGTATATATATATATATAAATATATACACACACATATAAACATGTGTATATGTGTTTTGCAGCAATTAGTTACTGCTCTGACTATCAGGTGTTTATGGCTACCATCCTGCTTCAGTATTTCTGAAAACGAAGCAGCTGCATCAGTTATTCGATGCGGCCGCGTTATTCACAGATAATATTAGTAGAAACAAACCTGTTCGGCTTCCATAACCTATCCGCTGGGAAGTTACTGGTCCCCACACACAAGTAGGGGCCTCCATCCATGGAAATCTCCCCAGCAGGGTCGGCAGTCAGCACTCCACC
>WWET01003148.1:25837-36820 GCA_011038615.1 Limnodynastes dumerilii | reverse complement strand
CCCCCCCCCCCCCCCCCCCCATGTCCCCATAAGCGAGAGCTCACAGAGAAGTGACAAGAAGCAAGCAATACCAATGTCTGCATGTGTGTGTACACTGATTGTTCACACACACACAAGGATATCTGTATCATCTGCTGTTTTCTCTTTTCCTTGCCAGCTGCAGAAGCCAACAATACAGATAGTTCTGCATGTGTGTGTATTACACATGCAAAGACACTTGTAACGCTGGCTGCATCTCAGAGAAAATGGCAGACGATATAGATGTCCCTGCATGTGTGAACAATCATCGCTCACACACATGCAGACATCGGTATTGCCGGCTCCTCCTTGCAATGACACCTTCCTTCCTCACTGATCCGGTGAGTCAAGAGACAGCGGGAGTGTTTGGCAGGAAGAGAAGAGTAGGAACTGAATACATGAGAGAGGGCATTAAGGATAGGGGATGGGTTAAAGAGAACTGTATGATGAACTAAAGAGTATAAGAGGTAAGGTATATACAGAGAATATTGGGAGAGGGGCTAAAGAGAATAGTAGGGAGAGATGAATAGAGAGAACAGTGGGGAGAAAAGGGGTATAGAGGAAGCAGTGTAGTGAGAGGAATATAGAAGGAACAGTAGCTCAAAGCCGTAGCTAGAAATTTTTGTGCCAGGGGCAAAAAGGAAAAATGGTGCCCCCTACCTTGAGTTACTAAGAAGTTTAACCTTAAAAATTATATTACTATTGCCCAAGTTTGGCTTTGCTCCCTGGGCGACTGCCCCTGTTGCACAACCCTGGTTACAGCCCTGCAGTAGGTGGTGGGGTATATTGAAAATAGTGGAGAAATGTGTATAAAAGTGTGGGGGGGGGGGGGTTACAAAAAAAGGGGGGGGGGGGGGGGTTTACAGCAAAAAATAGCTAATGAGAATATGGGGGAAAGAGAATGGGTGAGGAAAAAGAATAAGGGTAGGAGAGAAAAGAAATTGAAAGGAGAATAATAGATCCACACCTGTTCGACAGCCAAGAGTGCACCTCCAAAGCAGTACGCCCAACCCTGCCCCCCATTGTTCCCTAGTGCAGAGGGCCGGCCTTGTTGGGAAAAAGGTGAGGGGAGGAGCCAGCATAAGGTAAGTGGTATTTCTTTACTTTTAACTATTACTGTGTGATAATTCTATAAATTGCTATTTAAAAAACTTTAAATAAATACAATGAGTTTTAAAAAAACTACTGAGAACATGCAGTTTTCCTTTTTTTTTTGTTGGTTTGATTTTGTCTCTCACATAGGGCCTGTTCCAGAGGTACGCCGATGCGCTGTGCTTACTAAAGCACAGCGTATCGGCGTTCACTTACCTTGACACTCCCCCTGTGCGGGCGTATGGCCCCTTCCTTATGCCGGCTGAAGACTACCCTAACTTCAGCCAGCGTAAGGAAGGGGTCATACGCTCGCACAGGAGCGTATGAACGCCTAGCCCGCCCCCCCCCCCCCCTTAAACCATTAAGAATGTAGATCTTTCCCATCGCACGTACAGCAATTCCATCCCCTGGACCCTATCTTAAATATTGTGCACCCACGCCAAGTAAAATGCGGCTTGTGTGCAATGATCATACGTAACTGTTTAACCACACCCTTTCTGTATCATTTAAATAATTAGCTCCGCCCATCAAGTCTATACAATGTAAGCATGGCCTGTCATCGGGAAACGCTTCCGACATGGAAAAAAATTGATTTCAGTGCGTGTGAATGCGCAGAACGCTCTCACTGAGTAATTACGCATCAATTCAGAACCCAGGACTAGATTCACAGATACGAGTTTGCTTTGGTTTGCGTGCGTATTTTTAGGTTCGTATTAACTGCGCACACGTGGTAACTGTTTCCATGCAAGTTACGTAGGATTTAGGCAGGGATTCCTGAATCGCACATAGGACTGATTCACACTTAAGCAGATCCACACCTAAGCCACTCTTCCAGCTCCCAACCCGCCCCCCCTCCCCCGTCACAAGTGCCATAGGCCTACCTTAAGTCTCCGTGCAATGTCCGTACGGACATTGCACCTCCCTGCCTCCCTGCCGCCCTCCTCAGCTAATCTAAATGAATCCCCCCTCCCACTTCTGCCTAAAAACGCCCCGAGACATCTTTTTACGTAACACGCTGCGTGCGGTCTGTAAAGATCGCACCTACACTATCTACGTGCCTATTGGCTACATAGATAGCGTAAAATACCTACTATGCATGCGCGGTAGGTAATTTCGGACCAATACACACTTAAGAAGCCTCAGCTTCTTAAGTGTGAATCAGGCCCAATGGCTTTTTCCAAGAAAAATACAAATTTATTTAATGAATAAATTATAAAAGTAATTTTTTTTCTGGTCAATTAATAAAAAACCAAAATTCTTTTCTTTGCAATTGGAGTGAAATATGTATCATGTTTTACATTTTTCCGCCTAGGCCCCCACAAAACTTATGGCCATCTCTGTTGCTGGATCACCAATTAAATAATGTTAACACTAAGGACGGGCGGCTACTTATGGGCCCCTGCTGTGTGCTTGCCCCCCAGGTTAATATTTTCCAGCCAGCCCCTGGGACCAGATTTACTAAGGGGCGAGTTTCACTAGTGAGTTTGAAACTACGGCGATGAGTGTTGATTATAATCGCAGTGAGTTTGTGCTAAAACTCGCTGAGTTTGGCAGAGATTTGTATTAAAATAGTGTTAAAGTGCATAAAAAATGTTTTCCCTTAAACTCACCAGTGTTTGCATTAAATTTGCCGCAGTTCACATTATATACGCTATATAAATGTAGGTTACTTCCTGATTGGAGCGTTTACATTAGGAGGTGGTTAGCTGAACTTGCCAATTATCCAAAACTTCATTGTAAGTACCTTTTAACACTTTGTAGTGTTTTTATGTTAAATGACTTGTTTTTAATAATTTTACAATACAATTATCTTAAAAAGCTGTATGCAGCAGGTTGCCTCAAGATGTCATTGTACATTAATTAACAATAACCATCAGCTGCTACCCCTTGTGAGTTCGGACCGGATCCAGATTTAAGAGCGTCAGGTGATTTATGCACGCATGTGCCCTCCAGATGTTACGCTAGGATTACCTACGTTTAAACAAACGGACAGAACTTTGTTCCGTCATAGCCCATTTGTGTGCAAATAAAGTGTACAGTGTGGGAGGTGCGCCCGTCGCAGTTAAGGCAGGCTTATGGCAGCGTAAGCAACCATAAAGCCCGCACGACAGAGGGGAGTGACAGGGGGTGTGCACTCCCCTCTGTCTCGCGTAATTTCAGACCCCTGCGTGCACGGAAAGCACGCGGGGGTCTGGATCCGGTCCTTCATTTTTAAAGGCATAGGGCCTGATCCAGAGTTAATAATGACAACTAATTTATGCACGCGGCAAGCGTAAATCTGACTGTGGGAAAGCACTGCGCATGCGCGTGGCAGATGTTATGCATCATATCTCTGATCTATGTAACCTGTACGTAACTCCATACAATATTGTGACATCTCTACGCAAACCAAATATACGAATTGTGGGCAGAGGGAGACATTTTAATTATACAGTATCGGTTGAGTTAGACACTTACAAACGACAAGGCGATACATATGTCCAGAGATAAGCAAGGAACAGTTAAGGTAAATCAGCTAAGTTATGTGCATTTGAGGGGAGAGCCAGGAGGAGTGCATACTTAGTAGTGCATACTTAGGCATGCATGTGTACATAAAACAATCTTGGTCTGAATCAGGCCCATAGTGATTACTTGCTTAGTAATTGCTAGCAATTTCAGCAAACTCTCCACTCACAACCACCTTTTTTTCTCTGCCAAGTTTTTGCCCATTCTCCAACAAGTTTCACACTCGGCCCTTATTAAATCCAGCGATTTGTATGTTCTCAATGTGAAAAATCACCAGAGTGAAATTGAATTACGGCGAGTTTGGTGTGAGTTTGCATTAGTAGATACGGCGAGTTTGGTGTGAGTTTGCATTAGTAGATACGGCGAGTTTGGTGTGAGTTTGTGTTAGTAGATACGGCGAGTGTGGTGTGAGTTTGTGTTAGTAGATAAGGCGAGTGTGGTGTGAGTTTGTGTTAGTAGATACGGCTAGAGTGTGGCCACACCCGGAAGAAGCAATAGCGAAACGTACGTCGGTTTGTCCGTGGGGTGCCTCGTGATGTTGTGATGTTCATGGCCCGCTGTTGTTGCGAGTGATGCTGCTGCCGTCTCCCTGATCTTATGCTACAACGGACTTTACTCAGTCTCCTTTATTTGGTCCGTAGGGTAAGGCAGTTGCCCGCAAGGGTGAAGCGCCACCGTGAGGTGGTTTTTTCATCTTTCTTTTCACCTTTTATTTTTTGTTGTAGAGTAGGGCTAGTTTTGGACCAATTACTTACCATTTAGGACGTGTTCATTGATACTGTGATCATGGGCTGCTCACATTGAGTTATAGCAGCCGATTATGTAATATGATTGAATCTCATTATTCTTACTGCAAACGTGTCTTTTTCCATGATATGGTCTGAATATGCACACTCACATTTTTACTAATTTCATGGGCAATGTGGAATCGATGACCCCCACGTTTTAAATGTTTGTAGCTACTTTTTTAGAGATGTTGCCTGGGTTAAGGCTTATATGTGTATTCAATAAAATTTGTCTTTAGTAATTCAAGTAATTTGGTAGTTGCTTAATTATATTTTGCTATGCAGTGATTAATCTTAATGGGAATGTCTGTGCACCCATTACAACGGTCTTTTCCTTCTTTGGTTTTCTCTAAGTGGTGTGAGTTTGTGTTAGTAGATACGGCGAGTTTGGTGTGAGTTTGCGTTAGTAGATACGGCGAGTTTGGTGTGAGTTTGCATTAGTAGATACAGCGGTTTCAATCCACTAAGAAAAGGTTACCTGACCCTTAAGGGTGGTGAAGCAGCACAAATCATCCTTTGTTCAACAGTCTCTTATGCCACTTTCCCATCACCACCAGACACAGGAAAACCCTTTTTTTTTCTCCCATGTTTGAGCGCCGGGTCATTAGTCCGCGGAGCAGGACCCCAGTACCTTTCAGATCTTAGCTGGTGGCAAAAAGGATGGAACCTTGCTTCCCTCATTGAAGGTGAACTAGCCACCAGTCATCGTCCAATGGGACAGCATCTAAAAAATATTAAGTCCCAAGATTTTGCAGATTGCAGGGAGGCCAACGAGAGCACACAAAGTCGCTGCCTTGTTGTCAATATGGCCCTGGATGCTCATGGGGAATTCCCATAGCAAGTGAATGTTTCCCAGAATAGGTCGGTCATAGGTTTTACAAGTTGTACACTTCCGTATCCTAGGAAATCCGCATTGTAGCATCTGATGACACAGATGTTACATTTTTGCTTACTTATGCAAGTGATTTGCATAAGTAACAAAAACTTTGGAAGTCTGGAGCTAGGAAGTCTGAGTAATATATTTGATTCCAGTAACTGTATTGATGGAGCAGCACCATATGGCAAGAGGTGGAACTGCAGGTGTCAGCATGAGGAACTTATGTGAAAACATCCACCAGGAGTCTGCAGATCTGAGCTGTGTGAGTGATTGCTGCATGCTACCGGACCAGCTAAAGCCAGATCTCAGCCCTGACCTCAGTGGAGTTGCTTGTTTTATGGAGAATAAGTTGTCCAAAGTCTGCACATGAGAGAAGAGTGAAATGGGAGTTCAATTCCCTCTTGCATGTGGACTTCCAGACCTCTGTTAGTATGGAACACATTCGGAGGTCTGGATCAGATAGTAGAAAGCACTGTATATAAATACATAGATAAATAAATAATTAAAACTATCTTTAAAAGTTTCCAATGATGCTCCTAATTCTATGGTATAGGTACACTGATAAACAGCTGATTCTAGGGATGCGGATGCCAGTCTTGCCGTCCAGAAATATTTCAACATTGAAACAACCACCAACTGAATTGTGTCTGTATCATTGCCGAAATGCATGGCAAATCAAAAAATGCTATTGGGAACAGTTACCTATTTTGACCCATTCCCAATAGTGACAGGCTGCAGTGGCTGCAACATGCTGAGGTTAGGGTTAGGCCTCAAAAAGGGATATTAGCATTATGCCTCAAGAAGGGAGGGTTATGGTTAGGACTTAAGATGGGAGGGTAAGGGTTAGGGTTTAGAGTTAGGGTTTAAGGGGAAAGTTAGGGTTAGTCTGGGGGACTTGGCGGGTTAATGCTCAAGAAGGGGAAGGTTAGGGTTAGGGAGAGTTAAGGATAGGGGGAGATCCAGAATTCCGCTTTCAATCCGTTTACTAGCGTAGCGTATTTACGCATGCATACCTTCTATACACACCCCTAGGCACTCCCCCTGCATGTATGTACTTTGATCGATTTCCGCTTTTCAAACCCTACCTTAACTTTTGGCTGCGTAACCGCTTTCGTACGCACACGTACGGATGGGCAAGGCGGACTTACGCAGCTAAGCATGCCCATACTGTACAATTTTAATGAAAACCCTTGCCTATTTTGCGTAATTTAGGCGTACTTTTGGCTCACGTAAAATGCCCACACGTACGAATTTACGCAAATAATACGAGAATGGCCCATACGCTCAGAGTTACATTACGTTACGTAACGTATCTTCTGTTGTGCGCATGCACAGTACATAAAAAAATCGTGATTTTACTTGTCCACCAGGCATAAATTCACACAGAAGCGTTGTTCTGGATCTGCCCCAGGGTTAGTATTAAGGACTTACCTATTAGCGGAGAAGTCTTCACCAGCAGTCGCCATTCAACTGCCACAAGATGGTCTGTCGCAAAACATGCCATCATACCATTAAACCCGTAACTAGGGTGGTGCAAGCGGTGCCCCCGCCCAGAGCGCAAGGAGAGGTGTGGGCGGAGGTTTGCCATTTCCTTATTTATTTATTTTTTTTAATGACATGGCTCAGCATAAGAGTAAGTGCTCAGCATATAGTATATGAAACTGGTGGCTTTACTCCAGCGCCACCTGCTTCATACACTATATACCGAGCTCTTGCTGTTATGCTGAAGCTTGCCATTCAGCCCTCCGGCTGACAGCCTCAGCAATGCTCAGTATACAGTGTATGAAGCGGGCAGCGCTGGGGAAAAGCCACTGCTTCCTATGCTTTATACAAAGCCTTGTCAGTAGCGCAGGGGAGCCGGACACTTTCATGCTTTTTTTGATGACAGCCAAAGCAGCGCTCCGCATACAATATATGAAGCAGGCGGCCTTTCCCCCAGCACTGTCCGCTTCATATATTACTGCATATGTTGCGCTCTACAGAGGCTGCCATTAAAAAAAGACATGAGAGTGCTCCAGCTCCCCTGCACCACTGACAGCTCACTGACAAGCCACAGCAGTGATCAACATAGAGTGTATGAAGCCAGTGGCTACTGCTGAGATTTGTAGCACGCGGGGGGAGTGGGTGCACCAATATTCTTTATCGCACAGGGCGCCAAAATAGGTCTTTACGGCCTTGATTAAACCACACCCTGCATTTTGTGTTTCTGGTATTTGTGCCCTTCCCATGTCAGTATTGTTTAGTTGTTAGAAAAAAATGTGAGGATAGTATTCCCAGGAATAGAGGCGCTTGGAACGTGATAACTTATTTAGAAAACATGTATTACAGTAAAAATATATATTGATTATATCTAGGGGCAGCCCCAGGTTTTGCTGGGCCCTAGACAACACACAGCTTCAAACAACGCTGAAAATGGCGGTGTGTTGCCATAGCAACACATACACAGTGCCTGGACGCAGCAGTCCTGGCACTGTGTATCTGACTACAGTGTCCGGGAAGTAAAGGCCCTGCGTGGGGCCGTGGCAGCCTGCACAGTGCTGCCGGGATGATGAACCCGGCGGCACTGTCCTGGCTGCTGTGACCCCGCAAGACCTTTACTTCACATTTGCAGTCCAGTGGTGGCAAGTAGCAGTTGATGGTGCGGTGTAGGTGCGGGGCCCCCTAGGGACACCTGACCTGCGGGGCCCTAGGTGGCCACCTATACCGCCTATGCATTGGCCGCCTCTAATTATATCGCAGCTCTAAGGAAAGAGTCATTTCTCCAGGAAAAGAAATAAATACCTTTGTTTAGTTGTTATTGTTATAGTTTTCAGCATTCATACCCCATTTATCTGTTATGGTTTAGTTATGCACTAATAAACTTTCTGTAACCCATATTCCATATAACACACTTCATTGCTGCACCTTAGGCTGCCTCCAGGGGTCATGACATACTGAGTGTCTGCAGCAAAGTCTATCACCAGCATCAGAGGCAACAGTGAAGACCAGTCTTAGATAGACTTCATGCCCTGGTGTGCAGTTTCATACAATAGAACTTTAAGAATATTACATCTGCCTTCATGCATTTGTTTGTATTACCCTATAACTTGATTTGAGCAACCACCATTTTGTGTGTCCTGTGTGGAAGCATGTCTGGGAGGCCACACCACTTTTCCAGCTGCCTAAGGCTGCATTGCCCCCCTAGCCACCTGTATCAGAGCCTGCTGTCCAGAGTCAAGTACCAGAGTCTGCTGTAAAGTGTCATGAAACCACTCACTGGGGCGCAGAGTCTAACCAGAGCTTAGTGTTCACTGGAGCTCCTGATGGTGGGGACAGGCTTGGCTGCAGAGATTTGGCAGATCGTGGCCCCGGGTTGTAGCTTGCAAGGCACAGGACTTGCTGTGCGTAAACGGGAAGAAACATAAAGAGACTAGTACGAGAGCCAATGAAAGCCTCCAGTCTTGGTGTCCCAGTTTAGGATTCCTGCCTTGCCAAGTCATCCGAGCCTGCATCATTTGCCCAGTCATCCGATTCTGTTTCATCTGACAGTCGTCTGAGCCCAAACTATCTTCCCAGCTGCCCAAGTCCATATTATCTGCCCAGCCTCCAAAGGCTGCACCACCTCCAACCCTGTAACTAAGCACTGTATAGTCTGTGTGTAAAATAGTAAATAAGGCAAACCAAGAAGCAAAAGTGATTAACTTATTACCATATATAAGTTCCTTACAGATAATATTTAATCATTCATATTAGACTATTCGCCAGTGGAGCTTACAATCTATATTCCCTAGCACATAGTTGCACACATGTACTTATACACACACTCACTGAAATAAAAGAAATTAAATAATATTTATACTTGACTTTTTTTATTTTAGTATAACATACACAGAGGCATATTTACCCCTTGGCCAGGATGGCACCCGCAAGGGGCGCCAGCCAAAGGGGGCCCCTGCCCGGCGATGCCACCTGTGGCTAAGAGATAGTTTCGCCTAGTGCAGCGCTGGTCTGGAGTTAGACTGCGGCTGGATGCTTTTAAAATGAGGGCTGGCTGGTTGCTAGGATAGGCTTCTCTTTCACCACGGGACTTAATTTCCCTTGCAAGTCTTGGGCACCGCGGGACTTCAATTCTAGCCGCAGTCCGGCTTGGAGGACACAGGTAAGGTAAGAAAACCTGGAGGTGGGAGTACTGGGAGAGGCTGCTGGAGGCACATGATGGGAGTACTGGGAGAGGCTGCTGGAGGCACATGATGGGAGTACTGGGAGAGGCTGCTGGAGGCACATGATGGGAGTACTGGGAGAGGCTGCTGGAGGCACATGATGGGAGTACTGGGAGAGGCTGCTGGAGGCACATGATGGGAGTACTGGGAGAGGCTGCTGGAGGCACATGATGGGAGTACTGGGAGAGGCTGCTGGAGGCACATGATGGGAGTACTGGGAGAGGCTGCTGGAGGCACATGATGGGAGTACTGGGAGAGGCTGCTGGAGGCACATGATGGGAGTACTGGGAGAGGCTGCTGGAGGCACATGATGGGAGTACTGGGAGAGGCTGCTGGAGGCACATGATGGGAGTACTGGGAGAGGCTGCTGGAGGCACATGATGGGAGTACTGGGAGAGGCTGCTGGAGGCACATGATGGGAGTACTGGGAGAGGCTGCTGGAGGCACATGATGGGAGTACTGGGAGAGGCTGCTGGAGGCACATGATGGGAGTACTGGGAGAGGCTGCTGGAGGCACATGATGGGAGTACTGGGAGAGGCTGCTGGAGGCACATGATGGGAGTACTGGGAGAGGCTGCTGGAGGCACATGATGGGAGTACTGGGAGAGGCTGCTGGAGGCACATGATGGGAGTACTGGGGGGTGGGAGGTGCTGGAGGCACATGATGGGAGTACTGAGGGGGGGCTGGAGGCACATGATAGGAGTACTGGGGGAGGCTGGAGGCACATGATGGGAGTACTGGGGGGGGAGCTGTAGGCACATGATGGGAGTACTGGGGGAGGCTGGAAGCACTTGATGGTAGTACTGGGAGTAAATGGGTAATGGGGGGCCAGTCCCTTACTTTGCCAGGGGCGCTGGACCCATAGATACACCCCTGAACCTACAGCTAAAAAACATGAAAGTATTATAGTTTGTTCCCACAACATAAAAGTGTTCTGATAGAGGGCTGTGTCTCCCACAACACTGTGCAGGACTTCTACATCTTCTTGTCATTTTCTATTTGTACTACATTACACGTTTTCTCTGTTGGGAATTCCAGCTTCTGCAGTTGCGCAGTGCTTTTCTTAGTTTCCTGTCTCCCACAAGCCATGAGAACATAACACAAACACAAGAAACTTATTTACAGCCCTATGAAAAGATTATTTCAGTTGGTCCCCATACAGTGATATAAGTACTGTGTTTGCAGTTGCTATGCGGCCCAGAGGTAAGGGGATCCATGGCAACGGCCCACCCTACAACCGCAGAGGACATGTCGTTCCAGACTTACTAAGCTGCAGGAAAGGAAAAGTGTTGTCCGCTATCAGATTCTAGATCTCATTTTTCTATTACATACTAGAAAATGTCAGCTAGAATCTGATTGGTTGCTATGGGCAACATCTCCACTTTTCCTTTCCCAGCTTAGTAAATCTGGCCCGTAGAGCTGGTCATGACTGGCAGCTTAGACAGCACTCAGTACTCACTTTATGAGTGCTGAGTGCTATTAATGATTATATAATAATAGATTTTA
>WWET01003148.1:5267-21698 GCA_011038615.1 Limnodynastes dumerilii | reverse complement strand
ATATATATATATATATAGTATCCTGCATCTTCTACTATTCAGTCATTGCATCAATTACTGCACTTACTCTGCTTCACTGCTAATAATTGCAGGTACAATCTTTCATCCATGTTTATAAACAGAAGCAGCAAATAATTACACCAAACTCATTATATAAAAGGGAGCGTTATTAACTAAAGAGGCTGTGAGCGATATTTTATGGCTTCCCATGTCACAATTGTGAAGAATTCTCTGAATAAGCAGAGAAAGAAAATAAAAAAATGACAAAAGACAGGATAGAAGGCAGTATTGTAAAAATGACCACATAAGAGACCAAAACAGCAGAGGGCAGTCAGCAGAAGCTAATTAAACATTCACTTTTCATTGGGAAAATTATTAATTACCTCTGCTGGATGGCACTAGCGGTACACAGCCACTGTTATCTGTGGCTTGACTCTGCTGGTCAAGTGGTGTTAGGAGACATTTGAGGGGGTCCATTAGCCACCAGAGCTAGTAAACAATAGCTGTTAACTGCGATCAGGTCCACTCCTGAACATTATTTCCACCATGACTAGACCTTATTGTAACTATGGGATGGTAAATAAAGGTTGATATATCCAATTACAGTCAAGTTTAACGTTTATTTTGGTAATGTTAGCATCCTTGTGTAGAAGTGCTCCAGTTCTGTTTCCTTAGGGTCCATGAGAACAGACAACATCCAGAGAAGATATAATAGTGCCACCAGGTGGTAAGAATGGTATTACACCTAAACCATAAAGTATTTATTAATGCCATGGAATAGTACTTAAGGGTGGTATTAGTCCCCAGGTTAACCATGCTTTGTGTGTAAAACAAATATATAGCACTTGCTGATCCCAATGTAGTTACACCATCAAATATGCTTATATTGCTATTTAAATTTATTTGAGGATGTAAACTAGTTTCTATAGGTTCTATAAAATAATAACTTATTGCCTCACTTCAATTAGTGCGTATCTTCACACATTTATACAACATGGAATATTAGTAGTTTGGCCATGACTTAAATGGGTTCTACACAAGCCAATACGTGATAAACTTTTTGGTAAAAGCAGGGACAAAATGACTGCAAAACAACTTTCTGTGCAATGCTCTCTCCAACAGTTTACAAGAACATAACCACTTTTGTCAGAATATTACATTTCTGAGCAACTATCATGGAAAACGTGAGAACCTGAGCTATAAGAATGCAGACAAGCTACTGGGCCATTTCATTTTTATTATTATTTATTAACAGTTTTATTTAGCCTATTTTTTTCTCTGTGATTTACAGAAAATACTGTACTGAGGGCCTCATTCACTAAGCTCGATTTGGCCCAAATCACGTGATTTTGAGCTTCAAAATCGCCAAAGGCGATTCACTAAGCTCAAAATCACGTGATTTTAGTAATTTTTACATCGCGGGTCCGCAAATCGCGGTCCCGACTTTTTTCTATTACAAACATACAATGTTTGTAATTCACTAAATGCGATTTCACCGAATCGCGGTGAAATCGCATTGAAATCAAAAGACATAAAATCGCATCTCTAGAGATGCGATTTTATGTTTTTGTGCCGATCGCGAGCATTAAAACACATGTCTGTATAACAGACATGTGTTTTAGTGCTGAAAAATCCTAAATTCGGCATGTCTGCACCGTGCAGGCATGCTGTAGTCATTGAATTACAAGGATCATTCGAATTAGCGAAAATTCGAAATAGCGAACTTTCGAAATAGCGAAAATTCGCAATTTAGTGGTCGAAATACAGATTTTCGAAATTGGCATTTTCTAACCGGGGACTGACTACCGTAATTCTTTGGTTACAGCATGGATACAATTGTATCAATGCTGAACTGCGTGTCGCGTCTGTGTAAAAAAAAAAAAAAAACTTAAATAAATAAATAAACCCTTCAAAAAATTAAATAAAGTGTTACATATGTAAATAAAATAGTCATCCTAGCTAACATTAACCCCTACGTGTATGCACTTACCTTAGGAGGTCATATCTCCTAATCTAAGTGTCTAAAAAAAAGTGTGACATGTGTATAAAAATAAAAACATTTTTTTACAAATCACCATTAGCTGTCCGGATCTTGGGAGCCTTCAATTTTCATTTATCTGAAGTCTTCTTTATTCTTTATTCTTTCGACATCTTCATCCCTGCAGAGGACGACGGCAGCTCCTCACCGCGATTAAGCCCCAAATGCATCGCGTGTGTTTAGAAAAAATCGCACCTTAGTGAATTTCAACAAAAAATTTTTTCACAAAAAAATCGCGTTTAGTGAATGAGGCCCTGAGTGTGTGGTCACTCAAGAAGCCAATTAAACTGATTGAAATTTTTAGCTTATGGTAGTAAAGCAGATACTGGTAATTAGACACAAGCAGAGAGAAAAGGAAACACAGAGCTGATTCTAAATGTATGTAACAGAAACAGTTAAAAAGTCATAAACATAAAGATGCCAAGAGAACAGCTAAACTGATTTGTCTAAACGACACTGAATTTTATACTGATGGTGTAATACATCCTTCTAGACACTAGATGGTATCAGGTACAATAAATAACAGGGCAGCGGCAGAGTTTCTGAACTTAAGTCTCTTAGCTTGTTTATAGCATTTGTTGTAAGAACTTCAATGGAAAATAAATAGTGCTGCCCTGCTACACATTATGCCCCAGCATGTCATTTCCATATAGACAAATGCTTAATACTTCTTTGTTCAGAAGTCTAACATTTTAATAAGTTCCTCCTGAACATCCAGTTTTGTCCTTTACCCATCTATGTCAGAGATAATCTGGGCTGCAGTTGGAGCTAAAAAATTACTAGGCCTGAGGTTGAGTCAGAAGCAAATTGACACCAATATAAAACTTTGCTGCACTGCAGGAAGAGGCAAATTTGAAATGGACATACAGATTTAGGAGCAGATCCAGAATTAATAATGACAGGTTACTTACATCCCGAATGCTAAGTACCCACTGTAATCGTACTGTGCATGCGGAGGTATGGCAGCTATGCATAGCTATGCACTACAAACTGGGCCGCCAAGAGAAATTATGGGCCCCGGTAAAGCAACTTCTTGGCCCCCCGGGGAGAGAGGGGGTGCGCGAGAGAGGGAGAGAGAGAAAGGAGAGTGGGGAGAAATAGAGGGTGCATGGGTGAGAGAGAGAGAGAGAGAGAGAGAGAGAGAGAAAGAGAAAAGGTTCAAATAGTGACCAACCAGCACTCCATAAATATCAAAAAAATCTCTTTAATCATTTCCAAGGTATCAAAAAACATACATGATAGTCCAGATACAATTCTGATATTAATCCAGACAAAAGGTGCAAATAAAAGAACTTAGTAGCAGCAAAGGTGTTGGGCTGAGGTCACATATGAATTCCATAGGTAACATCCAGTAGCAACAGGAGTGCTTCAGCTCCATATATATATATATATACACACACACACATATATACAGCAATAATGCATCATTAGAAGAGAGCGGCACTCAGAGATTGGTATAAACAACAAATTCCAGGTCTTTGAGTGCCGCTTTTTTAAAAATATATGTATATATCAGAATCGCCGCTACGAAAAGGACTTTAGTACGGCCGGAAGTTGTCACTATGCACATGCGCAGTGCGTTTTTTTCTGCCGTTTTTACGCTTACGATCAGCGTTAGCTCGCATGTTGCCCCCTAGTAGTCAGGTCCCGCACTTAATATTTGCCCAGGCATGTAAATTATATATATATATATAAGTCCTATGAAATTCAAGGCACTCAAGGAGACTTCTTAATGCAAAATAAATCACCAACTTGTTTATTTCTTCATACAGACAAAATCCAACGTTTCAGTTGCAGTTTAGCAACTTTCATCAGGGAATGTGAAGACACCAAAACACCAGAACCTCACCCAACAGCATGTATATATACACAAGATAAAAAGAAGGACTTACCACCACTCCACTCAGCTTCACACGCGCCACAACCCGGAAGACGCCGTACCCCCCGCTGTGTAGCGTTGCCCCGGCAACGGGGGTATGAGCGACGGCTCCCTGGCACTGGCCGCAGAGCCAATCGTACCACCTGTTGACAGATGCTAACGGGCCCGACATTTCAACATCCTGGTACCCTGAAAGTATTCAAGATTCGCCACGTCATCACCTGCACCACTAGATTTGTGGTTTATATCATCATCTGTCCATATGACATGATCTTTGTGGGTAAGACCAGTCGAACCATCAGAGAGAGGATGGCCGCCCATAGGTCAGCCATCAAGGCGGCACTGGCGGGCACTAAACAGGAGCAACCTGTAGCAAAACACTGGGTAGCTTCTGGTCACACTATGGATGACTTTAAGTTTAAGGCTATTAACCACATCCCTCCCCTGACTAGAGGGTGGGATCGGGATCTTATTTTGCAGAGACGTGAATCTACATGGATTTTCAATCTCAAATCTGTTGCGCCCCTGGGACTAAACGAACAGCTGCCTTTAACATGTTTTCTTTGAAATTTCGTGTTTAATAGTCTATTATGATTCAAATGTGTTTGGTGGTTTCAACTCATTATAGATTTACTCCCGGGTATAGCTGACTGTTTTAAGCAATATGGTATAAGCAATATGTCAGGATGGTGTTAGACACTGGTAGGTAGTTTGCCTTGCGGTTCTTTGTCTCAACTATATAGCGATTAATATGCGAATATTCGCAAATATGCTTTAATATTTTTCTGTTTCCACAGGTATCTATATTCTCTCTCTATACAATTTTGCCCTGATCCTGCTATATACTTGCTATGCAATGTTGGGGATTTTATCACGTGACATGGCTTCCAGCTAGCTCTCTGTTCATGGATCTTTGACGTTTGATTTTTTGATTTTTTATTTCGGTGTTTATTTGGTTTCCATGGTTACCAAGGGCAGTTCAGAGACTGCTATGTGGCCAGGAGCATAGGTCACATAGCTGCATAGTCTCTGAGCTGCTGCTTCCCTGCCATTAGGGGGTTGATTGCCCCTGACTGTGTGAGATATACCTTTATTCCCCTGCACGGCCAAGCATTATGGTGTTGGGGTAGCTTTCGATTTAGTACCTGCGGTCGCTATGTTTTGCCATGCTTTGATCCACACGTACGTGATTGTCAAACTTCAGGGTATATGCCTATAAATGCTGTGCATGCAGTCTATTTATGGATTGTTTTTCGCGTATGGCGCACGCTTGTTGCCTGGCCCTGATTGTAATTTATTGTGGGGTTATCCGTTTACTGGTACCTTCTGATTATTCAGAGGGGCAGCATTTACTCTGTTTGGGATGTTTATCTGACGGGAAGCCGCTTGATCTCCTTTGTTTGTGCAAACATTTATGACTACTTGTCTGTATGTGTATACGCTTGTCCTTATATTATCATGTATGGTTGTATTTCCAATATGAGCATCGTTTTGTGATTTCTGCTGCCTATAATATATGTTTTTAAATAGAAGTGTGCTTGCCCCACCCCCCCTTCTTTTTATCTTGTGTATATATACATGCTGTTGGGTGAGGTTCTGGTGTTTTGGTGTCTTCACATTCCCTGATGAAAGTTGCTAAACTGCAACTGAAACGTTGGATTTCGTGTGTATGAAGAAATAAACAAGTTGGTGATTTATTTTGCATTAAGAAGTCTCCTTGAGTGCCTTGAATTTCATAGGACTTATATATATATATATAATTTACATGCCTGGGCAAATATTTAGTGCGGGACCTGACTACTAGGGGGCAACATGCGAGCTAACGCTGATCGTAAGCGTAAAAACGGCAGAAAAAAACGCACTGCGCATGTGCATAGTGACAACTTCCGGCCGTACTAAAGTCCTTTTCGTAGCGGCGATTCTGGCGTTCGTATTGTTTGCATTTTTTCCGGCGACGGGGCGTGTTTATAGTACGAAGTTAGTACGGACGCTGCAGTTAAGGAATGTAGGCGGGGGGAGTCATTTAAATTGTACAGTATGGGCGTGCTTAGCCCGCTACAAACAGCGCGTTGCTACGAAAATACGTACGAACACAGGGAAAAGTTAGGGTAGGGTTCGGCAGGCGTAATGAAAAGAAGGTAAGGGGAGTGTCGTGGGAGTGAAAGTTTTTACGCTGCAGCGTTAATACGCTCCGCTCTAATGCGTAGGTCTGGATCAGGCCCATTGGGCCTGATCCAGAGCTACGGCCGCCGTCGCTAGTAGTCCTGTGTGAGCGTATGGCCCCTTCCTTACGCCGGGCGAAGCTAGGGTAGCCTTCAGCCGGCGTAAGGAAGGCTACAGCGCTCAGTGTAACATCGTAGCTCTGGATCAGGCCCATTGTGCGCAAACATCTGCACGTAGAAAATTGCTATTGGGAACCTATTTCCCCATTCCCAATAGTTACAGGCTGCGGCGGGTATAAGGTTAGTGTCTGGCTACTGCTGCGGCTGTAGCAGGTATGAGGTTAGGGTTAGGACTTAGGAAGGTTAAGGTTCTGCTGCTGGGCATGCAGGGTTAGGGTTAGCCTGTGGGGCATGGGGGTTACCATTATATTAAATGCCATTTTACCAATTTAAACAACCATTGTTAAACAAGACTGGGTAGTATCAAACAGACTGGGTGGTAAGAGAGCCCTGCTCACAAGCTTACAATCTTCACAATCATTAGGACAAGCACTCTGTAATATAATGGCACTATATAAACATTTGTTAATAAATAAGTGTACAAATGTATCATCCCCTATCGAGGGATGAGACAGGCACTCCAACAACAGTAGTTTCAACTTGTGGTGCACGGCTATAAAGTAAATATTGGTAAGTATGTGTAATAAATTACACAGCCAGCACACAACACTTAGGCAAAAAAATTGAAAAATATTTATTAGAGTCCTCCTGAGACAACGGATAGCAACACTCTTGGAGGCGAGTATTCCATATAAGACAGTGCAATAAAGTGCAAAAAATGTGCAGATTAAAAAACTTTCAATAAACAGGCTGTGCTACAGGTATAGCAGGGAATGGCCACTAAGCATACAATAATATCCAATGTCCATCAATATCAGACTCAATGATAAGTCATAGAAGCAAAACAGTTCGTGATGGAAGAAAACGTGCAAAGCATCATAAAGCAATGGCCTGGTTGCTCCCTGCTCACCATCCACCGACAGCCGTTTCGGTCTTGTAAACCATTTTCAAGGTGTAAGTAGCACCAGCAATAAATTCATCCTGTGAGGTGATCTGAGTACAAAGAAAGCATATGAGACACTGATATATATACTAAATTCATAATCAACTCACCTGCGTCCATTAACACCGCTTGGCACCAACACATGCAACGAAGGACCGTCCCTCCAGTACGACGTCCGGCCATCCACAGCTGCATCATACTGTGCGCCCGTCGCACATGGCCCGCATCAGCGTTACCATGGCGACCAGTCTCCACGACAGACTCAGCCGACGGACGCCACGCCGGGTTGAAAACAACCCTGGCGCTTTCACATTGCCACCCTTCCCGGGTTGAACACGGGGAAAACCCTTCTTTTTTCCCGTGTTCAAGTCCCGGGTCTCTTGACCCGGGTCTCCCGGATGTGGCGGTTTCACATCACCACCAAAAACCCGGGTTTTTGCAAAATGCCAGGGTTTTTGCTGAAAAACCCGGGTTTTTGGTGGTAATGTGAAAGGGGTATCAGAGTGATTAAATATTAATCAATATTAACCATTATTAATAAGACTGCAGCTCCTTTGGTTATATTCATTTTTATTATATATTATATATGCACTATAATATATTATTTATATTGTATTTTCTTTCAAGTGGTCAATCTTTTTCCCTTTGTTTCCTTTATCCAAAATATAATTTTATTCAAAATTAATGCAATTTTTATAAACTTTATTTTATTAATTATCATTCTTGTTAGACTGTACCCCAGAGGAACTTACAATCTATATTCCCTAGTGCATAGCTGTGCATGTTTGCACTTACAAACACATTGACTGAAATAGAGTAATTAATATTCATACTTGTCTCTTTAATCTATTCTGGTATATCATACAGCAATTACAAATGAAACTACGTTATATTTTGTCCTCACAACATAAATATGTTCTGACAGGTAACCTGTGTCTCCCACAACACTGCAGGAGTTCTACATCTTCTTGTGTTTTTGTATTACATTACATTACACTAGGGAATTCTGCTGTAATTGTGACATTGGACAGTACTTTTCTTGATGGAGTTTCTTTTCCTGTCTCCCACAAGCCATGAGAACAGAACACAAACGCTAGAAAATAATTCCAGATTGCCATGTGAAAAGATTGTATCAGTTTTTCTCCATGTGTTATGTGTGAAGCTGCTCTTGTGCATAATGCAATTTAGCTTTATTATGTTAGTTATTGAATGCTTGTAAGGTTTTACTTATATCTCTTATTTATTATCAATCTTAATTACTAATGCTGGGAACACACCATAAGCTTGCGACCCATCATAAAGCTACAAATGTCATTGCCTAGCAGGGACACACTGCCCTGCATCACTCCACAATAGAATCAGTCCAGTGGCAATCAAATGATTCAGGGCCACCGTCATCACATGCGGGGCCCGGGACCCAGCCACAGGGCCATTGATGTCATCACATAGGGGGCAGAGCCCGGCAGACAGGCTTAAGCAGCGGGCCGATGCGCAGGGAAGAATTTCCCTGCGCATTGGCCGGCTACTAAATAGCTCTGAACAGCAAGTATCGGTGGTACGATACCACCGATACCTGCTGCTACAGAGCTAGGTATGTGTCGGCAGACCCCCATCAGGTCCGGACCCGGGACAGTTGGTTAAAGTATTCTGCAGGATCTGGGACCTGATTCTCAATTAAGAAGGGAGATAAGAACGAATGGGCTCACAATTATCTGCATGGCAACTCCCTTGACCTACCCTAGTTTTTTTTTCTTACCTTAACTGACTTAAGAATGCCAAAGGCAGCCGTATTTGCTCGTGCGTAACTCCTGCTGATCCAATAAAACTCAGCTAACCTTAACAGTCAGAAAACCGTCAGGTTTCACCCATGGCTGACCCTCCCGCACTGCAGCAGTAGTTGCGATACTGTTGCACGAGGCACTGGCACTTTGGAAGGCTGCGTCTTCTGTTCCATGCACATCAGCACTTGTACCGACGTCTCGTTAACGTCTTTTGTACAATTCTATTGCCTAAAAGATTGCGTGCACCCTCTATCCGGATCTCTCTCCGGCACCCCTTGGACGGGGGGAGCCTATGTAATAGGCGAATACGGAGCTAACATCTTACGGACTCAGAGGGTAATTACCACATAGTGGATGCCTGTTTATTTCGTCTGACCTATTCTAAAGAGTGGAATCATTTCCTTACACAGCACTCAGTACTTCTGATACCATCCTATAGGAACTGAACAGGACTTATCAGTCCCATCATTCCACTCTATATAGACTTTTCCTTTTTAGATCTGTACAAAATCCATGGTATTTATTTCTATCAATTGTGATCACTCATTATGATTATCTACAAGAACTGCTTCTATTCATTGTGCACAGCAAGCTAGATCATTAAGGAAAACGCTACACTGAACCCAAGTAGTTACATACTTTGCAACATAATTGACTCATGTGTATCCAGGTTCTTTTTATTTTCTAAATATTTTGTTTTGTATTTTTTTAAAATGTGTGAACTTTATTTTTAGTATATTAAAGATTTTCTTTAAATTTCCACTTGGTTGCCGCCTGTAGCTGAATTTAGTGAATCGATATACTAAGCTTGTTCTGAGTCCACTTTATCTCCTATGCTGTGATTACACTTACGTGTATTTTCTCACTTCTATGTTTCTATGTTAGGTCACAAGACAACTTCCTGGAGAAGGAGGGCCGTCCATGCAAAACCACATGAGACAACCATTGGCAGAGGTAATCCCATTAGATTTTAACAGAACTCCTCCATGTGTCTGAGGTAAAGTACATCAAACTCCATTACATCCATGTAATTGTCTGAATAGGGGACACCTGTGGTGAGCAGTGATAGAGCATCAGCTATGTGGAGGTCCTTTCCATGCTTGTATGTTTGGAGCTTAAGCATGAACTGTTGGATACATGCTGAAGCAGTGTCCATAGGCTTGCAGAGAAAAGTGATCAGTGGTTGGTGATCTGTCAAAACCACCGCTGGGTTTCCATAGATGAACTCACAGAATGTTTGACAGGCAAAGACAAGGGCAAGAAGTTCCTTTTCAATCTGAGGGTACTGTGATTCAGCAGCTGTAAGGGCTCTGGATGCAAAACTGATGGGTTTGTTGGGCTGTAAGCAGACAGCACCAAGATCATGTTGGGAGGTATCCACGTCAAAGAACTGGAGCATGAGGCTCAATGCTCATAGCTTTGAGGCGAACACAAGCATTTTCATGACAGTGCAACCAACATAATTTGAACCTCATTGTGAAATAACTGGTTGAGTTGAGTTGTGACTTCACTGTAGTGAGGTGGAAATTTTGAAATGTAGTTAGTCATCCTTAGAAATCACTGTAAACCCAGCTTGTCTTTAAGGATGGGCATTTGCTAAACGGCCTGTGTTTTGACTGAATTGGGCTTGACACCTTCTGACGTTAGAAGATGGCCTACATATGGGACTTCAGTAACTCTGAAACAACACTTGTCAGGTTTTAACCACATGTTGATTTCATGAACCATGTGTAAGACTATGCAGAAGCACGGGTCATGTTCTTCCACACGAGGAAGTCATCAATGATGATTTTACAAGGGTATTCCTTTAAAGAGGTGCTCTATGCTGTGCTGAAACACTTCACTGCTAGTACTGATGCCATAAGACATTCAGAGGAAGACATGCCTGCCCAGAGCTGACATAAATGTAGTGAGTAAGGATGATTTCTTGTCTAATGAGATCTGCCAGAATCCGCATTTGGCATTGGTGAATATCTTTGCAGTTGGCATATCAGCTAGACTTGAAATGCACAGTCAATACAGAGTCATAAAGAATCACCTTTCTTTACTGCAGCTGTCACACATTGGGGCTTCTAACACTGGACCATGACCCTTCATTTTGTCATGCAATTTATTGCCACTATCTTATCTCTCAGGGCCCTCTGGGAGGACACTGTGGGAGGAACAGTCTCATTTAGAGGCATGTTATATGTGACAGGGGGTTTTCCAGTACTTTCACAAAAAAACAGATCTGTAAATTCACTTAACTCTGGTACATCCTGTTTAAGGACATGCACATAAGCAAGTTATTAACCCATTTTATGCTGTCCAACAGGCCTAACAAAGGTTTGACATTGTCCACAATGTGAAACTGTAATGGGACTTCAGTTGAGTGAAACGTGGCCTCACCCATAGTCTTGTCTACCTGGCCATCGTAAGCAGTTAAATGCACTGTGTCAATAGTCAATAGGTGTCTTGGGCTTTGTACACTGGAGGAGTTCATGTGACATGACATTGCATATGGTGCCAGTGTCAGTTTTTATCAATTAAGGAGCTACATTTTTCATCTTTTTCTGCCTTGAGGTCAGCACTCTCACAGTGGAGACCCAGTGTCAGTTACTACTCCTGCAGGAGATGCATACAAGTGACATCATCACAAGTCCCACCCACAATTCTCTCCATGACAAGTGCATTTGCTAATTTCCCATAGTCACATTTCTTTGCTAAATGTTTCAGTCTGTTAGCATTTGACCGTATACTCTCAGAGGGTGTGGGTCCCTGCTTCAAACGGCCCTGTTTCAATAGAGCCATTTTCTCCCAGCCAGTTCCGAACTTATGCTCATGTAGTATAGGTCATCCGCTAATTAGGAGGTAGACCCTGGTATGGGGAAATGCACCCAATTTACACAAATGTTTCCTTTCCATCTCTCTGTATCACTACATATATGCAAGTTTCAATGTCCAATGTTTCATTTACTGATAGTATGAAACATGTTCATGTTTACATGTAGTGTAAGAACAACTGAGCATGCGGATGTGATGGTTCATTAAGGTACAGAATATTATGCCCACCTACACAATGCTCACTAAATACAGACTTGTGATAATAGGAAACTAGTCTTTAGGCTCTCGCAAACCCAGACCCAGTCTGCTTGGCTCCCTTCCATTTACATGGTGCCATTATAACAAGGGCACAGAACTTAAAAACACTGGACCGGATCCAAACCCCCACTGCCTTCAGCAATTCGGGATCTGTAATCTAAAATCTATATGCTTGCTCATGAGGATTTCCGCTGCATAACCCCTACCAAAATTGTGCGGAAGGCTGGGTATTACATTAGGGCTAAAGCCAGTCCTTCCTGTACTATTTGCATCCCTCCCCGGTAGTGTTTCCGCTATGTGATACATCCTCCCTCACCACTGGAATTTTAAAAAGGACAGAATTCTGAATCCAGAGTTTCCAGATCTATCGTGGGAGAACAACCTGCTTTCCAAAAGATTATAATGAATGTTTCACTATGAATTCCTAAGTATCTTTATGCTTACTTTTTAGATTGCTCCAAAATAGCATTCCAACCATGTAGTAACATTCATTCCTGAGACTCTTTAGATTTTGAATAGGTTTTGAAACCTTTGGCATTAATGTTTTCTCTTAGATGGCAGTCAATGGCAATAGTCAACATTGGGCCAGATCCAGAACAATGCTTGTGAGTGAATTTACGCGTGGCAGAGATGTAAAATCGCCTTTTGGTAAGTACTGCGCATGCGCACCATAGAAAATACGCTCAGTAACGTAGCGTAATTGTGAAAGTATGGGCCATTCACGTATGTGTCACGTAAATACTTATGTGTAGGCATGCCAATTTTAAGTGAGTCCAAAATACGCCTGAAATACGTTATGTAGGCGGGGGGTTGTATTTAAAGTGTACAGTATGGGCGTGCTTAGCTGCGTAAATACGTGTTGCCCATACGTACGTGTGCGGATCACTGCGGCTACGTTAGCAAAAGTTAAGGTAGGGTGTGAAAAGCGTATCTTGACAAAATACGTACATTCAAGGGGTGTGCCTAGGGGAGTGTATAGAAGGAACGCACACGAAAATACGCTACGCGAATAAACGTACGGCAAACATAGTTCTGGATCTACCCCATTGATGGTAAAGAAAATTATAAATAATATATCAATATGTAGCACATAATCAAACATAACAATATAATAATGTAACCTTTTTATTCATATTTTAAGTAACATATTTTTATATTAGATGAACGTGGCATATCATGAGGCTAAGAAGGGTCATTCTTGACTCACCAGCAAGCAAATAAGACAATTATGTCCTCGTCCTAGTCCTCGGTCTAGCCTCTTTAGAATGTATGATGCCATGGTGGTTAGAACATACCATCTACCACCTCACATCATCATGGAAATTTTGCAACTAGTACAGAGTAACCTTGAGGTGAGGTTTAATTTTTTCCGACAGCAGTACCATCAATAACAAAATAGTTGGCTGTGTTACACTTTTGCATTAATGGGAGTTCCAGGACAGAGTGGGTAATTCAGGGGCAATGGGCCTGATCCAGACCTATGCCGATGCGCTGTGCTTAGCACTCTGCCCGACACTCCTCCTGTGCGAGCGTATTTTCCCTCGCTTATGCCGGCTGAAGGCTACCCTAACTTCAGCCGGCCTAAGCAAGGGAAAATACGCTCACACAGGAGTGTATGCCTATTAACCCTTCCCTCCCTCATTAAACTAACTCCACCCACTCACCTTCACTAACCTGAACGTAGTAATGCTGGGGGAAGCCTGCTCCAGTGTTACTACGGCACTGCTACAGACGCCCGATCAACGATCGGCCGTTGCCACAGCTACGCCGGGCAACATCGGCCCGACGCATGTGCAGATCGCCTTTTAAGCCGATCTTACGCTGCTGGCTGGCGTTAAGACGTAGGTCTGGATCAGGCCCAATGTCCTCGTCCTTCTTTAGCTGTGTGCTAAAGGAGGTACTGAAGGCATTCACCTCAAAAATGACCCACTTTATACATCTGCCCCTGGATGATAAGACAGTTATGCCGATCACACATCAATTTTTTAAATGGTTGGCTTCCCTAATGTTATTAGTGCAATCGTTGGAATGCATGTAGCATTGATACTGTTTATGAATAGATTTATTCAGAGAAGCATTTCTTTTCCATCATTGCTCAGGTTGTGTATGATGCTTCATTCATTAGGAGTATTTGTGCCAAATTATCTGGTAGTGGTCATGCTTTTTTCATAATGCGGCAATCTGGAATATGGCAAAGATTAAAACAAAGGGCCAGATCCAGAGCTACGTTTCCATTACATTTCAAGACGTAGCGTATTTACTATGCACTCCCCTAGGCCCTCCCCTCGCTCGTACGTACTTTGGCCATTTTACGTTTGTCGAACCCTACCTTAACTTTACGCTGTGTAAGTACTGACCTATGTATATGCTACACGTACGTACCTGCCTAAGCACGCCCATACTGTATCATTTAAATGCCTCACCCCGCCTCCGAAGCATAATTACGGGTGTCATATGATTGGCACGCCCTTTTGTTTGTAGTTACGCTGTTAATACGAGGCTGGTACGTACGTTCAGAGTTATGTGACGTAACATCTGCCGTGCGCATGCGCAGTACATACAAAACAGCGATTTTACCTCAGCGGCTAGCATAAATACGCTAATGTACTTAGTTCTGGTTCTACCCCAAATTTACCAAAACAATGTACAGCTGTTAATTGTTAGTATTGACAAAAAAATTATAGTTTTTTGTATGTTTTTGTTTTTTCAGGTGATTCTACCTATCCCAGACACCCTCACTCCTATTTTACATCCATCCATAACAACAAAATGTATACAATACTGCACATATCACCACCAGGGCAATCATCTTTGTGCTCAATTAAAGTTTTAGGTGTCTTAATCGTCATTTGTCATGACCTTATGTGCCAGAGATTGTATGCAAGATTGTTGTTATGTGTTTAATCTTTCACAACCTTTCCATCAGGAGTGGGGTATCCTTTGAAAAGGACCTACAGCAGGGATAAAGCTGATAGGCTACTCGCTTCCAAGCTACGCTCCAAGCAATCTGCTCGTAACATCCTGACCATTCGGTCACCCACAGGCACTCTCTATTCAGCAATACTATCAGGATCTCTATAACTTACCTGCCCCAGCAACTACTTTCCCTCCTGGCCCTAGATCCTCCATAATAAACAATTTCCTTGCCCATATTAATCTCCCATCCCTCCACCCTGATCAAGCTTCCTTGCTCAATAAAGAAATTTTGCTAGAGGAGGTTTCGCTTGCAATAAAATCCCAAAAAATAGCCAAATCCCCCGTGCCCGACGGCTACTCCATGGCCTATTATAAACGCTTTGCCCTTCTCCTACTCCCCCATCTTTACTCTATGTTCAATGCAGTCCTGTCTGGTACTCCTTGGCCTCTAGAAACACTGGAGGCTAGGATAATTGTGATTCCTAAGGAGGGAAAGGATCCCCAACTTTGTGCAAGCTACAGGCCCATTTCCCTCCTTAATATTGATATTAAGCTCTATGCTAAAATCCTGGCCACGAGACTAAATCTGGTCCTGCCTTCCCTGATTCATTATGATCAGGTTGGCTTTATCCCAGGTAGGCAGGCCAGAGATAACACTCGGCGAGCCTTAACTCTGATACACATAGCTAGAGCTCATGGCGCCCCTTCGGTGATTCTGTCCCTCGACGCTGAGAAGGCGTTCGATAGAGTCTCCTAGGACTTTCTGGATCAGGCCCTGCAAAAATTTGGCCTTTGTGGCCCATATCTCGACGGTATTCGATCCCTATACTCTTGCCCTTCCGCGAGGGTAATGGTGAACGGTGCCCCTTCGCCTCCGCTGCGTATTAACAATGGTACCAGACAGGGCTGCCCCCTCTCCCCTTTAATCTTTGCCCTGGCAATTGAACCCCTGGCGGCTGCAATCCGTCAATCGCCGGACATTTCCGGCATCCAAATCGGTCAGCAGGACTATAAGTTGTCGCTTTTTGCAGATGATGTGTTGCTCACCCTCACAAACCCGCGAATCTCCCTGCCAAATTTGTTCACCATCCTGCAGCAATATGGCCAGGTGTCGGGATATAAAATTAATTTGTCCAAGTCTGAAGCTCTCCTTTTAAACATTTCCCCTCTCGAGAGTCAACATTTTACATCTACCTTTCAATTCAAGTGGCAAAAATAAAAAATGCGATACCTAGGTATATTCCTCACCAACTCGTACCACTCGCTATATGATGCCAACTACCCGGCCCTTATAGATAAGGTTAAGTCTGAACTTTATTCTTGGAGACACCTCCTGATGTCGTGGCTGGGCAGGATTGTGGCGATTAAAATGACCCTCCTCCCCAAGCTTTTATACCTTTTTCAAACCCTCCCTGTCAAGGTCCCAAATACTACAGTTACATTTCTCCAACGCTCTTTGGTCAGATTTATATGGAATCACCGCCCCCCCCCCCCCCCCGCGCGGACCGCAC